>JAWMRA010000130.1:71214223-71236031 GCA_035584735.1 Pseudotriccus pelzelni
GTGGCTGCCCCTGGATCCCTGGAAGTGTCCAAGGCCAGGTTGGAGCAACCTGGGCTGGTGGAAGGTGTCCCTGCCTATGGCAAGAGGGTGGAATGAGGTGACCCTTCATCCCCCTTCCAGCCCAAACCATTCCATGATTTTATGATCCCAAGCTGGTTTTTTAGGAAAGAGGAGACTGATGGAGAGTGGTGGGCACATGGGACCAGGACCTGCCTTCCTTGCTGTGCTCGTTCATCCAAGCTCCAGCTGCAGGACACGGAGCTCAGCTCCGAATCAGAGACAACCTGGACACACCCGCCTGACATCCCGTTTGACTCGAGCACCTCAGACATTCCAGACATTCCAGATCTCTCTCCTGAAGAGCCCGTGACCCTCAGTTATCCTGCCTCCAGGGCTCCAGGGAACCAGCAGAGGTGAAGGAAAGCCCCTGGCCGAACCCTCCTCAGGGGCTGACAAGATAAAGAGTTAAAGCGGTGAATCCAGAGCTTTGGGAGCGCGCGAGGGCTCTGCAATAAATCAGATTTTTTGGGAGGCAGGGGGGGGATCAAAGTCAGGAACAGGATGTATATAAAGCAAATATTTAACTGACCTCGATAACAGGGAAAAATGGCAGGTTTTTGGTGGGGCTGAGCTCAGTTTGAACTGTTAAGAGACTTCCTGCTTCGCTCGTGTGGGGCGGTTTTACACCGACCCACACAATGCATTGTGTGATTTCCTAGCCATGAATGGGGCACCCAGATTTTTCCATGCCTTTTTTTTCCCCCCACCTCTGTCTGTCCTGGAGCAATAAAAGCCATTGAAACGCTCCAGGCCTTGCCCACTGGGTGTTTTCTTTCCTACCAAGACATCAAACTGCCCTGAAAGGTTTATTTTAAGCCAATTCAATAGGAGGGATCACAGGAGCACCTTGTTGAACGTGGACAATGGGAGCCAAGCCCAGGGCTATTCAATTAACAAGTGCTCCACTTCCATGCAATTCCTGCTGGGAATTCATTCCTTTAATTAGGCTGGAGAATTATGAAGATTAAAGGGGGGACCGTTTGTTGGCAGACACGTAGGCAAAGAAATTCCAGATGAATTCACAGGGAAGTCGGAGGAGCTCGTGGAAAGCAGAGCTTGAAACCCCTCCAGATACAACCAGGCTGACCAAAATGGGAATCCCCATCCCTGGGGGGATTCAAAATCCCTGTGGATGTGGCACCTGGGAACAGGGGTCAAGGGTGGCCTTGGCAGTGCTGGGGGATGGTTGGACTGATGATCTCAGAGGGCTTTTCCAAACTAATCATTCTCTGATTCTCTGATCAGTTGAGGGGTTTGCTCTTCACCGACTCCTTTTCAAGGAGTTTCAAGAGCAGGACGCTCCCATCATTCCAGACCTGCCTCCCAGCATCCAGGCTGCGTTTATCTTTGGCCAATGCTCTGCGAACTTCGGGTTTGGGATGTTTAACACCCGAGCACAGGTGACCAGAAAACCAAAGGTTACCCCAGGGATCTACAAGAGGGGCTTGGAGCAACGTGGTCTTAGCGCAAGGTGCCCCTGCCCAGGGCAAGGGGTTGGAACGAGGTGATCTTTAAGGTCCTTTCCACCCCAAACAATTCCACAATCCTGTGACATTCCAAATTTCATTTGCCTAGGAAAGGACACCTTCCAAAGGAGTGTTCCCTCCAGCTCGTAGGGAACGCTCTGGATGATAAAGGGGGACAAACCAGCCAACCCCAGGAGGTGCTTCCCCACAGGGAGTTTTCCAGCTCCTAGGACACCCTTCCATCCTCTTAAAACCAGAGCAAAGGGACTGACCTGCACAGCCCCTCAGGGAGCTGGATCGAAAAGGAGACGTCCTTGGACCTCCATGGTTTGCTCCTGAAAGGGAAGAGCAGGGCAGTGACAGGTTTTTCAGTGTGCTCACAGCATTGCAGGCACGTCACACACGAAGAAACTTCCCTCTCTGAGGTTTTGGCTGCCCTAAAAATAAATGGGCACTTGGACAGCCCCAGCCTGGAGGAGAGGGGTGGAGATCACACGAGGTGCAGGGGGTGAGCAGAGGGTGGAGATCCCGCCTCGAGGGGAACTGGCAGTTCCACCAGAGGACGGCCAAGGGTTTGAAAGTCAGAGCAGACAAAACCACCCCACCTCGTGTGTCCCCCCGCTCGGGGGTTCTGAATAATCCCTCCGATCCTGCAGCACAGGGATTGCCCCCAGACACTGTTTTCTTGAGGCCACCAAGAGCAGAGTCAACCTTGATCCCCCACGGAGGAAGCACTGTCGATCATCCCACCACTCCGGGGAAGGTTTCAGTGTCCTTGGGATGGATCCTGTTTATTGATCCAACGCTGAAGCAATGGCTGGTGGCTCCTATCCATCACCATGGAATCACAGAGCTGTGGAGGTTGGAAAAGCCCTCTGAGATCATCAAATCCAACATTCCCAGCACTGCCAAGGCCACCACCGACCCCTGTCCCCAAGTGCCACATCCACGGGGCTTTTAAATCCCTCCAGGGATGGGGACTCCAACACTGCCCTGGGCAGCTGTGCCAGGGCTGGACAACCCTTTCCACGAAGAAATTTTCCCCAGTATCCTGGATTTCAGAAATGCCCCAGAAGCTGCTGTTTCTTGCGTGCACACCTGGAATATGCAAACCAGGCTGGCCTTAACCTGCTGGTTTTACATAAACCCTTCATAAAAATCAAATGGAGCACAAAACCTTCCCACAGGAAATCCAGAAGTGATGCCAAATGGAGACAGCCAATCATCCTCAGGCTGAATTTAATCAGCAGAACTGATCTGACTCAGCTCAGCCACCGAGGCAGGGAAAGGAGTGTAAGGTGGGATTGGCCTCTCCTGATTTCAGATCCACGGGAGCTGATCCTGGAGCTGCATCCTCATTTTTATGAGGCTGCCCCCACATATGTGTGTCTGCAGTGATCACCTCGTGCTCATGTACAGCTGGTGGAAGCAGGTTCATATCCTTCATCCTACAATTACCTTTAAACTTTACCCCATTAAAAGCACAAGCAGGAAGGCCTACACTTCAAACAGCAGCTAAAAAACCCCACAGGCCCTTAAATTTAAATAGAAACTACTCACCTTTCTGCCTGGTTACAAAAAAACAAACAAATTCTAAATGAAAGTTTAGGAACCAGTGAGTTTCTGAAAGGAGTCAAGGCCAGGCCGTGGATGGATTACTGTTTATTGGTTCTCTCCATCACATCTGAGTTAACAGGTGTAAAAGTCACACAACAAACTGCAAGGTATAAACATGTAAAACGATACAAAAATAAATGGCAAGGTCAATCTTATCCTTTACTGACTCGAGTTGTGTAATAAATACGAGAGGCAAAAAGCTCCAATCACACCGTTCAGCTGAACTGAAGTTACAGTAGTGTTGGTCAAGAACACGTGCTTTTATTTCGTTCTGTTTTATTTTTAACGTCAAAGTTGCAAGCATTAAAGCCCTGAAAACGAGTATCAAAGTGAATTTTGGCACGCTGTCAGGTGAGAAGTGTTACAAACTGTGGGAAAAGCAGCTTTCTGAGGTACGTCTTGAACGATCTAAGGTGAGATCGGCCACGTGGTTCTACCAACTCACAGTTTACAATTCACTATACTAGCCACAATTTCTTTCTTTTTTTTTTTTTTTAAATTATTTCTCTTCTTTTCCCTTTTCAGAAATACCAAAAGTATTCCAGAGCTTGAATCTGTGCAAATTCAGACAAGTTTTCAATTAAAAAATAACAATAATTAAAAAAAACAACAACAACAACATAAAGGTAACTTATGAGGGAACTTAACATGCAACTTAACTCCCCCCCTGCAATCGGGTTGTGTTAATGCAAAGTGTAAAAAAGTGGATTAAATACCAAATTGCACGGATTAATATCAACTACCCCCCGGACTGCAGAGCAGCTCAAGCTGCAAAGGTTCCTCTCCTAAGCTTCTCTCATTTTTTTATGTTTTATTTTTTTTTAATCCCTATAACTTCAGTAACTTCTGATCACACTCATTCCTGGTGAGGAGAAAGAAATAAAAACAACAGCACCACGAGCCGCTCACGTGGAGATCAGCAAAGCGTGGAAACCCCTTGAGGACTCTCAGCACTTTTTTTCCCCGGGATCAGAAAATGCCTGGACACAAATTTTCCCGAACACATTACAAGAGAAAGGAAGTGTTAATGGCACTTTTGCTGTATCCAAACATCGGTGGGTTCAAACAGTGCTTTTTTTTTTTGTTCGTTTTGTTTTAGTTGTACAGTAGCTAAAAATATTCAAAATCAGATCCTTGGGGGTGGCTCCATCCTCACCTCGACTTCCAAAGAGGGAGGAATCAGATTCCCCCTTGGCTGGGGGTCGATACAGTACAAACAGCTCCGACCAGAGTACAAAAGTTACACTTTTTTCTAAAAAAAAAAAACAAAAACAAAAACAGAAGCACTGCTGATTGTTAAGAAATAACTCCCAAGCAATCAGCAGCTGCTCTTAAATATCAGCAGCATCAGGCATTCATTGACACATTTCAGTCCTCAAAGAGTTTTCTTTTCAACAGTTTAACCAGTTGTGCTAATATTTGTCACTAGGTTAAGTTTGAAGTCCTTTCACCAAAACTGTTTTTCCTTTAAAAAGAACAAAAACGGGGGGATTCGACCCCCGACACCCATTTATTTGGGGAATAAATGGGGTCATTCCAAGGCACTATAACTTTTTTAAAGGATACCACTGTCACAGTTTCACTATTTCGGTATTGTGGTTTTATTTTTTATTTATTTATTTATTTTTAGTTTTAAATTCTGGTTGAAAGTCACAGTTCAACAAGATAAAAAGTAAAAATTGAGGTAATTCCTTTCAATACCAAAAATACATGAATTGAGCTATTCCCAGTCTGGTGAAAGGTCTTTTTGTAAATACACAGCTATGACCATGAACATGCAGCACAGCAGAGAAGGATACTAGGCCTTTATTCCGAGCTCTCCTGCTCCAGTTTTTAAGGAACAGCTCAATTTGCACAGTAAAACACACAATTTTCAATATTTATTTCTTTGTTTTGTTTTTTTTTTCGTTAGCAGGGGCTTTGCAATCCCAGCTGGATCAGCCCCAGCAGCTGCACAAATTGGAGTTCTTAAAAAGAGTTCAGCAGAGCCCTCCGGCAGCTACAGCATCTTCATCTATTTTCAATCAATTGCACTTAAATCTACTCTTGACTCAGGAGCTGGGACAAAGCCTGCACCGTGTCCCAGCCTCTGGAATCTCCTCTGACCTTACACAGTCATCCCACTAACTCTAGAAATATGGCTTTGCAGATGAGACAACCGGGGCTGGAAAGGAGCACAAGGAGTTGGTTTTGTGGCTTTTTTTTTTAATTGGCAACACGAATTGGATTTCGATTCCCTAACGCCCCTTCTTGTTGCAGCCAGGATTCCACAACTCCAGGAGTTCTGGAATGAACAATTCCACGTGTTTTCAGCTGTGAACACCTGCCAGCCCCCAACCCCCCCCCCCAAACCCCCCCGCTAAATCCACTGCTTTGCTACCTTTGCTCTACAGGCACTACAGGATATTAAGACTAAAGTTTAGCCATGCATAGATAAACTCACGAGCCTTCTCAGGATGCTCCACCCCTGGGAATCCAGGGAATATCCCAGGAAGCCTAAAACACAAACTAATTGCTGGCTTTTACTGGCCTCTAACAGGACACAAGGAGTTTATATCAAGCCTCGTGGTGTGCAAAACAAACTTAAAAACAATAAAGTCTTAAACTCGGCTTTTTTAAATCTAGGGAGGGAAAGCGGGAATGAAACCTCAGCAACGTCTCCATCCCTGCCTGCAGCACCTGGAATTCCAGGGTGAAACCACCTACAAATAGGGCTGAAAACACCCGAAAGGCGTGTCAGGTTATTGAAATTTCAGCCATTTCGTATTCCAAAGGTAAAAAAAAAAAAATCCATCTCTTGAGCGAGGCATAAACTGGGATCAGCTTTAGGTTGGACGGTGAAATCTCATTTTCCTGCCACGGAATGAGACTGTGCAGACACTTGGTAAGTATTTGAAATCCTCTGGAGAGATCTTTCATTCCATTTCTCAGTGTCTTACGTGGATCTGACCAGAAAATAAAAGCTGCAGTTGTGTTAAAGGACTGAACTGTCCCTCAGGGGCAGGGATATGAAAATAAAATGCCCCTCCTGGGCTCTTCCCACCTGAATTCCGCTTATTCCAATAAGCTCCACTAATTAATACCTGTAATTAATACCTGTAAGCAGCTGCTGAGGTACTTTATAAACCTTCAGTCAGGGATTTACAAGGCCTGACTTAAAATTAAACTGAGCCAGGACAAGCTGCCAACCTTCCTGTTGTAGCATTTAGGAGCTATAAAACCTGATTTGTATCAGATCCTTCTGAGAGCCCCACAAACAAGTCCCTCCCTATTTCCACTCCGTCCTTGGATATTTTTTTTTACCTTTGGAAATCAGTGTTTTCCACGAAAAGGAATCCTTTTCAGCTAAAGGATCTTCCCTCTTCCCTAGCCTTGCTTAGAGGACTGGATTCCTTCAGAGATCTAAGCAACAGCCCCCGAACATTTCCTAGAACCCCACAAAGAGCACTGGGAAGAAACTGGGATTTCTCCACTGATTTCCCCCTGAAATGTATAAAAACCTTTCCTTCAGAAAAGTCAGAATTTCGAGTGCAGATCAAACTGTGCAGAGGGTGAGACCTCCGAGGGCTGGAGTGTTCCCTCACTTCCTGCCTTGGGAACACCCCACAGCCGTGGGACTGGGGACTCTTCTTTTCCCACTGTTCCCCCATTTCTCGCTTTGGGAACAACCTGAAAGCTGTGGGATTAGGGACTCTTCAGAGCTCTTCCCATTGTTCCCCTATTTCCTGCTCTGGGAACACCCCACAGCTGTGGGATTGGGAATTCTGAGGTTTTAAAATGTTCCCCCATTTCTCGCTTTGGGAACATCCTCACAACTGCAGGTTTAGGAATTCCAAGTTTTTGAATTGTTCCCCCATTTCTTGCTTTGGGAACAACCTAAAAGCTGTGGGACTGGGAATTCTGAGTTTTTAACTGTTCCCCCATTTCTCGCTCTGGGAACAACCTAAAAGCTGTGGGACTGGGGAGTCTCCAGAGTTCTTCCCAATGTTCCCCCATTTCTCGCTTTGGGAACACCCTGACAACTGTGGGATTGGTTATTCTTCTAAATTCTTTAATTCTTCCCCCATTTCTTGCCTTGGGAACACCCACAACTGTGGGATTAGGGACTCTTTGAGTTACTGCTCCCCCATTTCTCGCTTTGGGAACATCCTGACAGCTGCAGATTAATGGATCCCAAGTTTTTGAGGTTTTGTTCCCCCATCTCTCGCTTTGGGAACAACCTAAAAGCTGTGGGACTGGGGACTCTTCAGAGCTCTTCCCACTGTTCCCCCATATCTCGCTTTGGGAACACCCCACAGCTGTAGGTTTAGGGATTCCAAGTTTTTGAATTGTTCCCCCATTTCTTGCTTTGGGAACACCCTGACAGCTGTGGGATTAGGGATTCTTTTGAGTTTTTCCCACTGTTCCCCCATTTCTCACTTTGGGAACACCCCACAGCTGTGGCATTGGGACTTTTCCGAGTAAATGTTCCCCCATCTGTGGCTTTGGGAACACCCCCAATCCCACATCCTGATATCCAGCACTGCTCACTGATCCTCCTGTGCCACAAATTCCAAGGGACACCCAGAGCAGTTTGATTTCTCTGCACAAAGCCCAATTCCACAATTACATTCCCAACTCCAGGAAATAAATAAACTTTTGCTTCTTTTCTTCTTCATTTTTTTCTTCTTCTTCTCCTCGTTCCTCTTTTGAACAAGTCCCCACAACTCCCCAGAGATTCCAGGTGATGCTTTGGACAGTCTGGAATTACGGTGAAGTGGAAGCAAACCTGACAGTACACACAGCTAAGCAGATCCCGTGTTAAACGCCAACCTTACAGGAATGATCTCTTAGTTTGGAAAGGAGTGCTGGAAAAAACAACAGACAATTCCCTCAATTTCTAGTGACCGAGCAGGGACAGAGAGCATTTTGGGGTGGTTTGGGAACCCCCAGGACCCACGTGCTTTATGTCTTCTGCTCAAAGAGGTCGTGGTACTCCTGCTCCTCCAGCTCCCTGTTGTACTTCTCGATCTCCCTGTTGGCTTCTTCCAGGTAATCGTTCATGAATTGGTCCATTACTTCGGGAAAATTAAGAAAAAACCTTTGGTGCAAATGGCATTTAGGAGAAAACATCCAGGTCTGAGGGATGGGCCAGGTCAGGGATGCTCAGGGAAAGCAGGAATTCAGTTTATTACCACCTGGAGTCGCACAGTCAGAGCTGAGCACAACCGCTGTGGCACCAGGGAATAAAGGGGCTGCACAGGGGATGCTTCCCAGGAAGGAGGGAGGATAGAAGAACTACACAAGGATAGATGGGATATTGGGAAGGAATTGCTGGCTGGGAGGGTGGGCAGGCCCTGGCCCAGGTCGGGCAGAGAAGCTGTGGCTGCCCCTGGATCCCTGGAAGTGTCCAGGGCCAGGTTGGAGCAACCTGGGCTAGTGGAAGGTGTCCCTGCCCGTGGCAGGGGGTTGGAACTGGGTGATTTTTAAGGCCCCTTCCAACCCAAAACCATCCCATAACTCTGTTAATGTATTTACAGGCATTTTGGTGATGCAGAAGTCCAAATATTTCTGCCTACAATTCAAATCCCACTGAAAGGATTGACCAGGGCCTGGAGCTTTCACTGCCAAACACCAAGGTGGAGGGGAATCAAGAATCCCAGACTCCCAGGATGGTTTGAGTTGGAAGGGACCTTAAAGACCACCCAGTCCCACCCTCTGCCATGGGCAGGGACACCTTCCACTAGCCCAGGTTGCTCCATGCCCTGTCCAGCCTGGCCTTGGACACTTCCAGGCATAAACATCTCTAACTTTTGCAGTGAATCCTGAAGCCCAAGTCTGCTGTTTTAATTTCTGAAGTTGTCCCATAGGACACAGAAAACAACTGTGTGCTCTTATTCCAAAGCAGTATCACAGAACCCACTTGGATTTTCGTGAAGTTTGTTGGAATTATGGCGAAAAGCAAAGTGGGAATATAAAACCGAACTGGAAATTAGGAATAAAACAGCGACAAAAGTGACAGGCAGTGATGAAAATGAGAGAAGCACAGAATCATTAAGGTTGGAAAAGACCTCTAAGATCAAGTCCAACCATTAACCCAGCACTGCCAAGGCCACTGCTGACCCAAGTCCCCAAGCGGTGATCAGGAACAGGAATCCACTGGAACACCAGCAAGAAATGCCAGAGTAATAATAGTAAAGACAAAACTATGATTGTTCTCAGTGCAGCGTGTGCACACACAGAATTCCACTCCTTTGAAAGCTTTATCAATCATGCCCAGGCACTCAGCGATATTACAGCACAATTTGGGTTGAAAAATATTCCTTTGACAAGCTGTGGCCTGTGAATGATTCCCTGAGTGAGCTCACGGGCAGTTTGGGGATTGTTTTGTCGGTTCTATTCTGCTCCTTAGATCTTATCTCTGAGAAATTCAACACTGAGCTTTAAATGGCAAGGAACTGGCTCTTTACCATGTGTGCTTTGACACTCTGCACCTCAAAACCTTCACCAATTCCCCCCCCCCCCCCCAATTTTGAAAGGATACGGGGATGATAATCCATTTTGTCCCCAAAGAAATTCACAAACTGGGTCCCGTTGTAAAAATAACCAGCCGGGAGTGGATCCAAGTGACGTTTCACCTGCATTAGGGAGTAAATACCCCAAATCAAACACTGCAAACTCAGAGCTGGGCAAACACAGGCCCTAAAAACTCAGTTAGGTAAAAGAAAAGATCACAGATGGCCAAGATCTTACAGCTCCTCCTGCCTCCCAGAGGAACTGGAAGCTCTAAGATTTACATCTCCAAATCCCTCCTGGATAGCTCCAGTTGTGTTCCAAGGATCTCCAAAGGCAGTAAGTCTTAATAATAATAATAATAATAATAATAATAATAATAATAATAATAATAATAATAATAATAATAATTCAGTGCTCAGCACACTTGTTCTGGCAGGTGCTCTGTCATCCAGATGGATATTTAAGGAAATCACCCATTAAAAAAAAAAGGCTTGTAAGGAATTGCTTGCACTCACGTGAATGTTCTTTATTTCCTGCAGGGTCAGCATCCCTCTGGTTTTCAGGGCTTTCCTCTGAGGCTTCTGTAGGAAGAATTAAGACAGTTGCTAATTACTGAGTGACAATGGGATAGCACAGTTTAGTTAGGTTAAAAAAAATTTAAAATCCTAAAAAAACCACCCCCAAAATCAACTCAAAGTAGAAGCAAATATTTCAGACATTAATTTCTGAAACTGTTCAGTGATATTGAGGTGCTCACAACGTTCTGAGAGCAAAATTCAAAATTCACTGTCTTACAGAAAGCACTTGGAAAAATTCTGCATGTAATTTAAACAATGCAATTTAAATGCAGCTTTAGCGCAAGAAATGAAGAACGCTGGCACTGGAACAGAAAAACAACTTCATTTTGAGCCTGACAAGTTTTCTGATTCCTTTCTTTCATGCAGCAAGTGGGAACTCTCAGAACTACCTAAAACCCTAAATTAGGCAGGACTGGGGAGATTGCAAAGACTATTTATTGCCTTGAGCTGCTCGAAGAGGAAACACTTCACGCTCAAGATAAGCATTTAAGTCCCAAGTTTTCCTAAAATTAAGAGTGTTCTCTTACGTGGGAGACCCCTGAGGTGGGCAGAGCATGAGACAACCACAAAGAATCCCTAAGGGACACGACCTGCCAGAACTGAGGTGAGAACCTGAGGATCCTTAAGAACTGCTCCAACACTTTGCAGGAAACATTTTCCCTTCCTACACAAAGTTTTAGAGCTACTGTGCAAATCCTAAGACTAAAAGAAGTAATTTTGAGTATTTTAAATTAACAAATGTTCCAAAATTTGCTCTGGCCCAGGTTGCCCAGAGAAGCTGTGGCTGCCCCTGGATCTCTGGGAGTGTCCAAGGCCAGGCTGGACGGGGCTTGGAGCAACCTGGGCTAGTGGAAGGTGTGGGGTTGGAATGAGATGGGCTTTAAGGTCCCTTCCAACCCCAACCATTCTGTAACTGTGTGAATTGATGATTCTCTCAATCACTGGGTGCACACTGTGCCTTCTGGGCTCCTTCCAACGGGCACGTTCCCCGTTCCCTACCCCAGCTCCTCCTGCAGAAACCCAGGGAGCCTCCCAGAGCTGCACACTCGACTAATTGAGGGTGACAGAGTGAGGAGAACCCTCCATCTCAGTGGATTAAACCGAGGAGGTTTAATTTAGCGAATCAAAACAAATGTTCAGCCCTGCAGCCTGCAGGTACTCGAAGGAGATTTATTTCACGCTACACTCGAGCTCTTGGCAATCACAGCTCAGCTGCATCATCCTGTGTTGATCCTGGACACAATCCATGCTGCTCCAGCATTCAGGAGCTCAGCAATCCATGAATAAGCTGCAGCAAGTCCTAAGACAATGCAGCGATGACAGAAACTGGTACTCCCCTCTCTGAAATGCGTTTGCACCCCGGAATGGCAACGCCTTGGCAGAATTAAAAAGGGATTAAAAATGTAAATGTTTCACGGAGACACTCGGATTTCTCTCGTTGTGAAGAAATGCCAAAGGCTGAACCAAAAGGAAGCCGGCCCACAAACCTGTTTTGCTGTTTCTCTGAGCCAATCTTTGATATCCTCTTCCTTCAGGGAGCAGCCAATGAACACAAGGAAGTATTCCTGTTGACTGCTGCAGTCTCTGGGATCATTTCTGGAATCAGGAGGAGTTGGCCCCTCCTGGACGGGCACCAGGCTCAGGGAATTCGACGAGGTGTTGTGACAGACCTCAATCACTTTATCAGAGTCTAACAGGGAGAAGGCAGAAATGTAATTGCTGATCTCACTTAACATCAACAGTCAGAATTCAGCACAGAAACAGGTTTTTAAGTGCATACAGTGAGACCCCAAAACAAACCTTCAGCTGTAATTTGCTCTTACCTGAAAACTTCACTTTGCCCATGATGTGATAAATGTTCCCAGAAAACGGGCTTGGCTTGAGCAATGATTTAATGGCTGTTGGAAACAGAAGAAAAAGGCATTATCTCACTTATTTTTCCTCTCCTTGGTGCAGCTCCTGCTCAGACCTGAGCTACTGATATCCCTAATCCACACCCCTGTGCTTCCAAGGGAAAAGCTGCTGTGTCCCTGGAGTTCCACTGTGTCAACATTTCTCTGTGTTCCCATTTCTTTGCTCTGGGGGTTGGGAAATATCATGTATTTGGCACAAGGAAGCACTTCCAGTGTGTGTGGGAAGTGAAATGGTCCTCCTTAAACTGCTTGGCTGAGGAAAGGCATGATTTTATATCTACTCTACTTGCCTAAAACAGAGCTCAGCCTCATTTCCAGTAGCTACAAAGAATTATCTGGCACAAAAAGCAGAAGCTGAAGGGCACTTCTAAACTGTATTTCAACACTACCAAATAAAATTAAACATACAAAATAAATGGCAAATAAAAAAAATTTTTAAAAAAAGCACCAATGCCTCAGTCCTAGAAACAGATAAATCAGATTTTTATCTGACCAAACTCATGTGTCATTTTTCCCGAGCAGACACTGAGGAACAGAATTTACTGTACTTTTAGGAAGGAAAGCTGAGTTTTCAATTAAAAGTGGACTTGGGCAGTAAGTAAATAACTGTGTTACGTCAGTGCCTTCCTTCCCCTCTAGTCCTCGGGATTTCAAGGCTGGATTGGAGTCAAGTGGGGCAAAGTTCAGCTGCACCTTTGCACTTGCTCACGAATCGTGTCTTCTCCAGGGGGCGGCTGAACCACACACAGATCTGGACCATGGGGGGGAACACGGGCCCGGCCCCGTATTTGCCTTCGTACCTGGGACAGAAACAAAGAAAACACCTCAGCTTTAGCCTTTCACCCACCAAACTGCTTCGAAGGAACACCTGGTCCCTCACCCCAGGGAGAAGAGCACCGAGCTTTCCTCTCCAAGACGTCCATAAAAACGTGGCATTGACAGTGTCAGGCTGTTCAAAGTGCTCAAGGATCCTTCCCAGGGAAGGATCAAGGAATGGTTTGGGTTAGAAGGGACCTCAAAGATCATTTCCACCCCCCTGCCATGGGCAGAGACACCTTCCACCAGCCCAGGTTGCTCCAACCTGGCCTTGGACACTTCCAGGGATCCAGGGGCAGCCACAGCTTCTCTGCCCAACCTGTGCCAGGGCCTCCCCACCCTCCCAGCCAGCAATTCCTTCCCAATATCCCATCTAAACCTCCTCTTTTACTTTAAACCCTTTCTCCCTTGCCCTACCACCATCTGCCCGTGTCAAAAGTCACTCTTCCTCATCTTCACGAGCCCTGTTGAAGTACTGGGAGGCTGCAAGGAGATCTCCCTGGATGTTTTGATGCTCTTCCTGCTGCCTTTTCCTTTTCCTAACACATTACCCCCCATACAATTCTTTCCTACTGTCATCAAACAGACCAACAGCTGCCCAAAAGTTTTAAATAAAATCAGATTCTATGATTCTATGAAATGCTTTCTTTGCCTGCTTCCTCTCCCTCTCCCTCCGGCTCCACACAATCCCCAGGCAGCTCCAACATCCCAAGCCTCGTGCCAGTTTTCTCCAGGAACCTCCAATTTACAACCAGATTTACGACTAAAAAGACACCCACAAATCCAGGCCTGGCAAGGTATGAGAAATAAATCATGTTTCCAGCACTGAGCCAGGAGTTATGAGGGCTGACAGGTTTATACGTCTGCCAAAAAAGGTGCAGCACAGATAACTGCAACAAGATGTGCAAAGAGCCCTGATCCATGAAAAATCACCTTGGAGTTCAGTGGAAATCTCGGTGCCACGTGGTTTTGTGCCCTCAGCCTGCGCCAAGCCTGTCAGTGAGGCTCTGCCTTTTATGAATAATTGTTCTGTTAATGGCTCCACTGACAGAGCAAGTTCATTCCAGAGAGGCTGAATGGCTGTCAGGGTGAAATTACTCCAGTCATTATTGACCTCACCCATCCCAATCCTTCCCAGCTTATTCCCAGGGGGTTCTTTCCCATTCTTCTGGAAAGCAGCAGCAATCTTGCTACTGATTTAAATGGTGTCCAGAAAGGAGCCTTTTCCCCATCAAAGGGCAGCAATCGTGTACCCACTAAGAAAACTCGTCAGCTGCCTTAAAAATGATTTACAAAGCTGCTGCCTGTTCCAAGTGAGTAGTCTTGGGGAAAGAAATAAGTATCAATGAAGTTAGTGAAACAGTTTAATCCTCAAGTTAATTAGAAAAACAGTTTTAATACTTCTCAGTCTAGATACTTGCCAGCCAGGGTACATTAAATACCGAGCTCTCATCATCTGAGGACTTGAAAAACTGCTTTCTGAGAGAATTAATTCAATATCCTCGTTCCTGTAAAAAGAGATGAAGATTTTTAGTTTTATAAGTTCAATAAAATAGCCACTACCTACTTGCATAAAACGTGATGTGTTGGTGACAGTAAAATTAAGAGTCTTTTTCCTCTAGTGGGGCCGCTGCAGTCACATAAATCACACTCTGCAAACAAAACCCGTTTCCTAATCCTCTGTATTTATACGGCCATAAATGTAAAGGGAAAATCCCTTTTGGATGAGAAGCAATTAAGAAAAAAAAAAATCTGCATTTCCTCCCTATAAATCACCAGAGTAAAAGAAGAGCACACAAGTTTTTAAGTGCTGGTGTCCCATCTGCCAGGAGCGATGAGCTCTGGACAGGGATCCTTGTTACCTTGTTACGATTCCGTTCTCTGCCAGGATGAAGGAAACAGCGGGATTTGCTGCTCGGATCAGGCTCTGCAGCTGCACAAGGAGGGGATGTCTCTGCTCTGTAGCATGGCTTGTGAAAACCACATTGCTCACCAGTCCTGGGGAAGGGAATCAGAGCATCATTCACGTGTAAGCAGCGCTACAGAAATGATTAAGTGATCTGTCAGCCAGTTCTTCTCTTATTTCCCTTCCCTCTCGCTGCCTTCGGTTATTAAAGAGGAAAACCAGTTACAACGACAAAAAGACCAAGCAAAGTACCTTTCATCTAACAGAGGCAATTCAGACTCAATCAAAAGACTCAATTAATTAAAATAATAAATTCACACAAGAATCAATTTGAGCAGGACTAGGTTAATAAAAACCACAAACACGTAAAGCCTCTTGGTGAATTCAACATGTAGTAAAGAGGCTAAACAGCTAAAAATCACTATTTTGGACTCTGACAGATGCCACTCTTAAAAACAAGAGAAGAGTTTGGGGTTATTTCTTCTCTTGAAAGAAAGACCCCCAAATGGTTTTCAGACAACCAGTGAGAAGCCAAAAAAGATAACAGAGCACAAAAATCCAATTAATTTCAGTGTTACAGGATCCCTGCTTCCCAATTATACATGATTTGAGTTCCAGCCCAGTTCCCTCAGTGCCAACACTCTGGGACTCCCCAGGATGTCAGGATGGTCCGGAACGTGCAAGGAATGGAGAGGAAATGTACAGGAAAGGGCCTCAAGTTGTGCCATGGAAGGTTTAGAGGTTTAGATTAGATCTCAGGAAACATTTCTTCATGGAAAGGGTTGTCAAGCCCTGGAAGTGGCCGCTGAGGGCAGCAGTGCAGTCACCATCCCTGGAAGTGTTATAAAACTGTGTGGATGTGGCACTGAAGGACATGGGTCAGGATCAGGAGAAATAAATCCTGCCCCCAGCTCATCAGCGCTTAAAGAGGATGTAACAGAGTTCACGTCATCACCTGCTGCCTGCAGCTACGCCTGCTCTTCACAGAAGTCCTGCAGAGGCTTCTTCACACAGAAATCCCTACACCAGATATTTCTGGGGCGCTTACACTGCACCGGATGCTCCCCGTCACTGCTCCTTCCATCACTGCCCCTTTCAAACTCAAATTTTCATAACAGCCCAGGCAAATCTCCATCACTGTTTTTCTCCTTTTTTTTTTAAAGTTCCCACAGAAGTCTCCACTCCACTTTCAGGAATGTCCTCTCCAATATCCAGTTGCTTTTGAAGGGGGGATAATAGCAAGCATGATTCAAAATTTAAGTTCTGTGCAGGCTGGAAATGATATCAAGTTTGGGGATATTAATTATGTAATTAGGATGAAAAGTACGAATAGTCTAAAATATGAATTAAGTTAAAGTATGAATTAGCTCCTAATCCCATCCTGGAAGTGTCCAAGGCCAGGTTGGACGGGGTTTGGAGCGACCTGGGCTAGTGGAAGGTGTTCCTGCCCATGGCAGGAATGAGATGGGCTTTGAGGTCCCTCCCAACCCAAACCACTTCTATTTAAACTGTCACTTGCCATCCCTGTTTCTAAGAGATGCATTTTGAGGACCACCCAGCTTTGTTTAATTCTTTATACACTGATCTAAAGAAAACATTCCTTGCAGCCTGGGGAACAGCATGTTCAATAGGAGCAGGAAACAAACAGGAGGGATGGATTAAAAATGCATGTGCTTTAGGAAAATAATGGAGCCTCTTTGCTCCCAAGCGTACAATGGGCACATTTAACAATGGTGATGTCTTAATTTGTGTTGTACATGAAACTGTTTTACAAGAGATGCCAAAGTGCCCTTGGATTGGGAAGGTGTCATCTTACAGCTTCTGTGCGGGAAAGGAAAGAATGAAAAAAGGGAAGAGAGGAGAGATAAAAGGGAATCACAGCACACAGGTGGTGGCAGGATTTTTTTTGGAAAAGGTGAAGCAAATATGCACAGCAAAACGGCCCCTGGTGGATATAAAAGTGACCAGAGGGGTAAGGCAGAGTCCTGCAGCTGAGCTGCTCTGCTGCCACGGCAGAGGGACCCTGCACAGATCCTCCACAGCTCACCCACAGCAGGACCTGGGGAACAGGGGCACCAGCTCATTCTTCCCTTTCCAACACAGGAGAAAGGACAGCTCCAATTCCTCCTGCCTCCCCAAAGGAGGATGGAACTCCAACCCAACCCATCTTCCTCCTAGTTCATGCAAGTCAAGATGAGATGTTGAACTCCTGGTCTGAGGAAACCCATCCTCCAGATGAGGACAACCAACATGGATAATGCTCCAGAATCTTCCACCTTTCTCCAGGTGCCTGTGATGTTTGATAGTTTAGGCAGCGACTGTCTGTTCTCCGAGAGTTTATCCTTTGGCTACATGAATTTATAGCATAAATATACAATATAAATGTATTAATTTGGCCACAGGGCTCAGCTGCTTGTCCTGTAGGACCTCAAAGTCAAGACACAAAAGTGACACCTACCTTGGGAACACTGGTCCAAGAACTTGGGAAAAAGGAGCCTAAAAAAACCAAAAAGTTTGTATATCAAGGATGGATATTGTTATTTAAGTAAAACACAGACATTTGTTTGGACACTGACAGCTACAGTCTCACTAACCAAACCATTTTCATGCTTCCTTTCCTCACTCCACACAACTGGAACATCCCTACAGGTTGTGTCTTCCAAGATTTCTCCCCCAAGAACTAGTTTGGTAGCTGGTTTTAATTCTCCAATGGATTTAAGAGCTAATTTCCACCACACAATCCATTATTTATTCCAGAGAGTCAGAAAGGCTTCAAGGTCACCGTAACTCCTATTTAAACAACAGGAATTTTAAGCTCATCCTAAAGAATTTTGCCTCCCAAGCATGGTGGGAACTCTTCACGGGAAGATTGTAATAATGATGCCAATTTCTGGTGCAGTGTCAGACAAGTGACAATTATTTTTATAATTATTTTTATAATGTAAAAGGTTTTTCACTCATACAAAGCTCTAGGGAGAATATTTTACCTGTCCTCCTTCGGCTTCCTCTCCCCCCTGCCCTGGTCTGCTATTCAGAGATAGTTTTAGGGAAAACTTTTAAGGGAAAAGCTCCATCCCAGGCTCATGGAAGAGCTGGATCTCTACAGGAACGAACTCTGAGGCAGGAAAGGGGTTTGATTTTCTCAACTGCCAAAGTTTCGAGGCAAACATTGAACCCACTCTTGCCCATCCTCACGGTCAAATCACCAAAGCTGCCCAACTGCAAGAGCTGCCACTGGCACTACTTGGTTAAATTTTGATCACAACAAACTTCAAAGCAAGACATAAAGAACCCACAGCACAGGCTGAGCCTCTTCCTTCAACTGCTCCTGCACCTGAGGAGACAAACTCTGCTGGTGAAAGCACTGCAGGCTGTGCTGCTCTAAATGCTACTCAGGACCAGGGCTAGTAACACGTTAGTGAGTTAAAAACAAAAAAGAAATGCAACTTGTCTTTCCTCTAATTATGGAAAGCACAAGTTTAACCAGCACTCCAGCATCAAATCACCACGAGTTTATTACATGGGTTTTATTGTTTGTTGACAACCTTTGTCATGGAGACAAGAAGAAGCAGCAAGATAAGGTCTATTTATTGAACTACTGCAAAGCACAAGCAGCACACTGGTTAGTGGTTAAGAACAGCCAGGAGATCTCAGGAATGCACTTTGATAAACTGCTCGGGCAGTTCAGCTCTAAGCTGTGGTGCACAGAGCTGGATCACAAACAGAAGCAAGGCTAACAACTCCGAAAACTCTAACTGCTTCGACTTACTTTGATCAACTCAGCTGCAAGGCATAATTAAAAAATTGGAGTGTTACAATTTCACAAAGAAATCTAAGAAATTATTCCCGTGTTTGCTGAAGTTCTGGAGCACACACACACACCCCTACCATGAAACAGCAACCAAAGCACACTGTTTTCAAATGTCACTGACTTGGCTTGGCCAGCATTTCCTCCCCACCCTGGCTCTGCAGTAACCCAGGATAGCAGGTTTTAACACTTGCAGTGCTTTGGCTTCCGTGCTTTGTCATTCCCTTCCACTGAATTGGGGATTGTTTCCCTTAAGTTCCACATTTAAAGGCTGCAAAGTCTTTCTTTAATGCCCCTAAGCCGTGACAGAACCAACAACCCGAACCGAGACGAACGTCTGAATTTTCAGTCCCAGTTGCAAAAAGGTGGTAAGAAATCAAACGATTTAGAAGGACGGGGGGCTTGTCCAAATTATACAAAGTCCTTACCTGGACTTATGTATTTAAGCAGATTTAGTTTGTTCTTCCAGAAGCTAAAAACCTTCAGTAATGTAATATATAATTATACACCTTGTGGAAACCAAGTGCCACCCTGATAAACCAAATATCACTGATTATTATAAGAATGACCTCATAAACTTATGTATCTCTTTCAAAACCACTAAAACTATTTTAAGCCACACCTGTGCTCCATGTAGCAGCTCAGGGGCTCCACACAGGTGCTCACTGCCCCAATGAGGAAGGAGGATTTCACATCTGGGTCGGGGTGAGTCTGCAGAGCTTGCACAACATCAATGACGTCGGTGTATCTGCAAGGAAACAGAATGAAACACGGTTTTTGGGAAACAGAAGGGCACATTCCACCATTCACGCAGAAATCCATCACTTGCCAGAAGGTTGGATCCCTACAAAAGTTCATTGGATAGTGAGAAAACATCTCAAAACATGGCAAAGCCAAATTAAGGCAATCCAGACAGATCAAGCTGATTGTTACATTAAAAGTAATTATTGACCATACAGAGAGAAACGCAGGATAAACCTTGCACTGGAAAGTCCAGCTTTCAGGAAGCACAGAAAGCATTATATAATCAACATAAGTTAAGCCTAAAGCCAAGCATATTAAATACAATTCAAATTAAAAAAAAAAAAAAAAAATAAAAAAGCAACACTCTCTCCCTTTTCAGCATCCCAATTTAAATATGCTTCTGTAATTCATGTGTTTATTAATATTAATATGATCAAAGAGTTTATTTCTTACTCACTACTCCACACACTGCTGGGTCATATTTCTGTGTGACCACAAAGTTCCAGTGAACCTGAGTTTTAATTCCAGGTGTTTATTTCTCAGCCAGCCACGACCTTCTCTCAAAACTGTGCTCTCAGTTATCAAGTTAATGGATTGTTCAGAGAGTTCCTGCTACTCTAGAGCGGCCTGTGCCGATATCCAACTATCCAGAAAGGATGGGAAACCTCCAATGAGCTGTTTCTGAAGCCACTGCTCTACAGAATATCAGTTATTTTGCACATTGCTGAACTTTACACCACTCCTGCTAACTCTGAGGGAAAAAAAACGTAAATCTGGCTCTAACATGGGAAAAAAAAGATTATTTTTAGCCCTATCAGAATGGTTTATAATGAAGAAAATGCTGAGCTCTGTGCAGTGAAACAGATGAACACTTTGAATCCTGGGAAGCAAAACCGTTCCAGTCAGGTCAGGGTGGTGCATCCCTCCTGTTGCTTAGTTTGTGTCACCTCATAATGACTCAGAGGGGAAAAACTTAGTGCAGGTGATCCCGGTTCTCAAATGCTACCCTGGAGATGGAAATGTCAAACAGAGGTGGCTCAGAGTCTTCACCTTTATTCCACAAGAAAACTGGCATTTATCCAAAACATGTTAGTAAGTGTTGCTCCAACAGCACCTGTTTCATCACGCAGAGAGTTCTGACAGCCCCACTCTGTGCTGGCAGCTCCAGAGGGCACAGCCGAAGGGTTGGGTTGGAAGGATCTTTAAAGGTCATCCAGTTCCACCCCTGCCATGGGCAGGGACACCTTCCACTGGCCCAGGTTGCTCCAACCTGGCCTTGGACACTTCCAGGGATCCAGGGGCAGCCACAGCTTCTCTGGGAACTCCATCCCAGCTCCTCCCCACCCTCACAGGGAAGGATTTTTTCCCACTGGCTAATCTGAAGTTCCTCTCTGTCACTTTGATGCCATTCCATGCTCTCTCAATCCTGAGGAACCGGAGGCTCCTGTGGAATTTCTGGAGCGCTTCCAGCCCCTGATTTCAAGGAGCAGTGCCAGGTACTGCTCTGATGACACCCATCGGTCTTTCTTTGCGAGCCCAGCACGTCCAGGATTTCTTTTCAGAATTTGTGAGCTTGTCCTTCCAGCCAAACTTATCCCTCCATCCACCTTTTCACTTGGAATTCCGAGGCACAGCAACACTGTGTCTCTTGTCTGAGAAGAGCATCTGTGATGAGAATGGCACTTGAGTCCATGTCTCCTGTTCTTCAGTCCTTTGAATTCACCCAAAGCTGCCGCTTTAAACCAAACTCTCCCTGACCTTTTCCGAGCGATCTCCAAAGTTTACTCCCCCCTGGGGGTGTTGTGAAGCCTAATTAATGTTTGTGAAAGCGCCTCGAGTCCTTTGGCTGAAAGTGCTCGCGATTATTAATATTAATAATAACAGATGAGCCCCTGAAACGTTCTGGTGCAGCGGGACGAGCGAACACGAAGGCAGCAATCAGCGACGACAAATCAAAGCGGGGCCGTGGCCGTCGCCCCAGGCGGGCTGTGCAGCTGGTGGGCTCCGAGATGTGACAGATGAACCCGCTGCTCTTCTCCTCAGTCATTTCCAGTGGAAGTGAAACTGCCTCCCGTGTCCTCATGGCAGCCACGGAGCCGGCAGGGCTTTGCCTTTTCCCGGTTCAGCCTTTTTTCGTTGTCAGCTCGTGACTGACAGGAAGCTGAACGTGAGCCAGGGTGGGCAAGGGGCCCACGGATCCTGGCCTGGCTCAGGGACAGGGTGGCAGCAGGGATTGGGAATGGCCTTGAGCTGAAGGAGGGCAGGTTTAGATTAGATATTGGGAAAAATTCCTTCCCTGTGAAGGCGGGGAGGGGCTGGGATGGAATTCCCGGAGAAGCTGTGGCTGCCCCTGGATCCCTGGGAGTGTCCAAGGCCAGGTTGGAGCAACCTGGGCTAGTGGAAGG
>JAWMRA010000130.1:71236131-71253942 GCA_035584735.1 Pseudotriccus pelzelni
CTTGGACACTTCCAGGGATCCAGGGGCAGCCACAGCTTCTCTGGACAACCTGTGCCAGGGCCTGCCCACCCTCCCAGGGAGGAGTAAACTCCTCGCTGGCAGAACAAGGACCCCTTTACAGCTAATTTAGCCACTGGTATAACCCCAGGAAAGGGGCTCTGAGGAACATCCCAGTGTGATGGAGCCATGGCAAGCTCTGGATTGTACCTGTCACACCCACCCAAGCCAAGCTGGAGGGCTGAACACAAGCCTTGCAGGAAGTCTGACACAGTGACAGGAGTTTAATCCCCAGGGATTTGCTCTGACACAGGAAGCACTGGAATAGCTGCCGTGGAGAAGAGGATTATTTCCCAAATCTCTCCTGCCCTTCAGTTCAACCTTTTCCTTGAGAGAAAAGAAAAAAAAAAAAAGCCCAACAAAATCATTCAGCCCTTTTCCTTAAAGGAACCCTGCAGTTTTGGAAGAGTTTCTGATCCCTTTCTAAGGTGGCACAGTTGGCTCCCCCCTCACTGCCTGGTTGGGCAGTATTTATCTAATTGGGAAAATACTGGTGATGATTATGGTACCAAAATCCATCTGTGACAATTACTGACCTTCTACCACTCTTGGAATTAAAGTTTGATGGTTTATTTTCTTCTAAATCAAGTAATTGATCCTCACATGAACTGGAATTATCCCAAACACACAGACTAATTGAATAGTTAACCGAGTGTTCAATAAACTCCACACCTCAGGATCACACCCCTTAAACTGCTTAATTAGATTTGCACAAGCAGCTGCAAATGGAGGCTGCTTGGATTCACTTCCCATCCCACTTCCCCCTCCAGGCACAGGGACAACCTAACTGAGGGCTGAGCACTTCTTTTCCTTTTCCACCAAATGGAGCTGATGGAAGGGTCTGAAATATTTGTGAGTGCTTATCAATCAGCTTTCCTGCAGCCAGAGTGTCCCTGAGCTCTCAGGACACCCAGCCCAGCCAAGCACTCAAACCACTGCTCAGCCCAGCTTAGACTGTTCCCAGAGCTCTGCTGAATCCCATTTGCACCCTTGGGAATTGCAGGGGGGGTGTTTCACAGAATCCTGGGATGGGTTGGGTGGGGAAGGACCTTAAAACCCATCCAGTCCCACCCCAAGGACTTTAAGGTGCCTTCCACCCCAAAGTAGTCTGTGATTCCAAGGAGAATAATGCTGGGGATGGGCTGCAAGAGGTCACCTCGTCCAGCCCCCTAAAGAGCTGCAGCCAGAGGTGAGTCTGTCCCAGGCCAGGCTGTCCCAGCCCACTCCTGGCAGCCCATGAGGCTCCAAGGCTCTGGGCACTCTCCTCCTCTTTCCACTTCTGCACCCAAACTCTAGCAGAGCAGAGTCCTGAGAACACACGGATCATTTTAAAATAGAGCCTTCCAAAAATGCATCACGCAAAAAGGGGCACTAAATCACCACCCCAGTTTATTCCAGTCTCACCTACACAGTGGGTGGGTTATTTCCAGGGAAAGCTTCCAACAGCCAGGCCCTGCAACCACTTAAAACTTTTTACTGGCAAAGGCAATCGACCTGCCAGCACTGAGCACCAGGTATTTAACAGCATTAACCACCCCATTATCCACTCCCTCACTTAGCATGGTCGCTGGGGTATCCACTTTTATTGTGCTTTGCTTCCAGCTCCATTAAGTGCTGCGGGAATCGCTGTGTCTGAGATGATGGAAAATACCAGGCTCTGAGGGCAGAGGCAAAAGCAACCTGGATTATATTTAACTCACTTACAGATTTGTCATTTAAGCTGCTAAGGCCATTAATCTGCAGCCATGATATGCCCATCATTTTAATTTTGGGCTCATTTCAGCTCTGTGGACATAAAAGAAGCAGTTCCCAGCCTTTCCTTCCCGCTGTCACACAGATGCACGGCAGAGCCAGGGCTGAAAGGATGAGAGAGCAGCACCCCTCAACTCTGCTGCAATTTAACAGGGGCATAATTAAACTCACTCTCCTGGCATTAACTGGCTCATGTGACACACAATAAACTCTGAAAGGAGCTTTTCTTTTGAACAAAATAATTGTGAAAGCTTCAAATGGGCTCTGAGAGCAAAACAGCCACATCTGTGAGCTGATCCCTGCCATGGTATCCACGGGGATGGGGCAGCCACAGCTTCCCTGGGCAACCTGTGCCAGGGCCTGCCCACCCTCCTTCCCAGTATCCCAGCCCTCCCTACCCTCTGGCAGTGGGAAGCCATTCCCTGTGTCCTGTCCCTCCATCCCTTGTCCCCAGTCCCTCTCCAGCTCTCCTGGAGCCCCTTCAGGCCCTGCAAGGGGCTCTCAGCTCTCCCTGGATCCTTCTCTTCTCCAGGGGAACCCCCCCCAGCTCTCCCAGCCTGGCTCCAGAGCAGAGGGGCTCCAGCCCTGGCAGCATCTCCAGGGCCTCCTCTGGACTCTCTCCAGCAGCTCCACGTCCTTGTGCTGTTGTTCCCCAGGGATCAGCCCAGGGCAGGGCGGGTTCTGGGCCGTCAGTGCCCACGGCTTCCACATGACTGAAGGAATCCCTTGGACACTCCTTCCAAAGGAGCAACAAGCAATAAAATCAAGAGGTGCAGAAAAGCTGAGTTTACACATAAAACAGCATTCCCAGAGCGCCACATGGAATTTTAAACATGAAGTTTAAAAATGCCTGGGAAACAGGAAGGGAATAGAAAAATCCCTTATTGTTTGCAACGTTCCCAGAGTTTCCAACACTTACCCCTGCAGGACCACCAGGAGCCTCTTGTTCTTTTTGGAGAAGACGGACTGACGGCCCCCGAGGTTCTGCTGAGCCTCCAGGACCCCGGACAGGTACCTCTGGAAATGGGTGGCACTGAAACATTCAGGGCTATCCATGGTTTGCCTATAAACAATCCACCTGAAGGAGAGGAAACAAGGAAAAGGGTTCACATTCTGTGACATAACATTTCTGTTCTCTTTTTATTTTGAACCAACAGAGCTAAAATAGATCTGACAACCCCAAGATTCCACATCTCTCACCATCCCATCATCACCTCATTCCACTTGACCATTTACTTGGGGCATTTACTTGGCTGTCTGTCCTTTCCAGAACAGGCACATTCTTTACATTAGTGCCAAAAGGTTTGGTTGGGTTTTTTTTTTTGGTTGGTTGGTTGGTTTTTAATAAAACAATGTTGAACAGCTTTTTTTTTTCCCAAGCTGTACATCACAGCAGTTAACTCTGCTCACTGTCAGCGAGGCAGTAAACAAAAACGATACAGATGCAATTCCAAAGACTCCGGGCGTGAAAATATTTCACTGCAGAAATGGAAAACAGCACTGACATTTGCAGGAAACACGAGGAAATGTATCATTACACAACCTTCAAAAGTCACCTTCTGTGTTTGCCCTGTAACAGAACCACAAAGCTCCTCTGAATCGACTCGATAATATCGAGACACTGAGTTAAAAGTGAGAAACATGCAGAGCACGACTAAGATTAAACGCTGAGGTGGGTTTGGCTGCAAGATTGAAGAGGGTAGCAATCGTTGCTTTTGGCTTTCCAGAAGCTCTATCAACACACAGAATGAAAAAAAGCCCCTCCTGCAGATTTATCTTATTGCCACTCAACAACGTCCTGAATGCACCTCCTGCTCCTGCAGAACAGAAATCAGGTCAGATTAAAAACAAGGATTGTCAGGAGAGTCTCTTCCCCCAAAAAAAAAGGAAGCTCTTCACTCATTTCCTTCAAGTTGTGACACCTCCTACCCTTGCTTAAGGCAGGATTTATTTGGCCCTCCTAAGATCATTCCTGACTGCTGTAACCTCAGTGGTATTCCACGTCCACGTGAGATCTGCAGTGATTCCTGTGGTTTTCTTAACGTGGAATGGCAACAAAGAAATTTCCTGAAATGTAAGGGCAAATCTACCTGGAAACACAGTTAAATGAGATACCTGAAGTCATAAAACTGAAGTAACAGACCCTACGGGACCTCAAAAATATTTACTGGATTTACTCTTACAACACGTCTCTTGACAAATTAGAAATGAGGCTTAAAAAATAACAATCGAACATCGGTAATTTAATCGTGTCAAGTTGGGGTTTTTTTGTGATTAATACAACCAGGACTGCACAAACCTTCCATACTCCTTGGTAAAGGTGACAAGGAAAGCACAGAGATCACTGGAACGACATCCTGGGAGCCCAGTGATGATGGTGATGATCACCTGGAAAACAGGGAACAGGGAGGGAGGGGACAACTCCACCATTAGAAATCACCTACAACAATTAGACACCCCCAAGGCTTTTATTTTGATAAAATCTTAAGTCTAAACACAAAATGAAGTGAGAGAAACGCTGGAAAAGACACCAAATAGTCTGTTTTCTACGATGAGAAGGGCACGTTCCAACACACTTTTCCTTCTTTCTTAAGCACAACCTTAAAATCAGATTTCAAAACACTCCCAAGGGTTTATGAATTAAGTGTCAGTACGGTCTCTGAGGCAGATCCCAGGAAATTAGTGCCACCATGCTGCAATATTCCAAGAGAACTGTATTCCTGCTGCTTTGACTTTGTTGCTTTCAGCAGGTTCCAAATGCTGGGAAGTTACAAGGAAGTATTTTCTCTGGAAGTGCTATTTAAAGCAGGCCTTAAGCTGGCCAATTGTTATTGCCCCTATAGAGAAAAGGAGTGTTCTACAGATAATATCAGCAAATGTTAAATATCATGTGCTCCCGCCATGCTATTTAAAGGACTTTTATGTTCCAGAGAACAATTCAGTTAAATTATTCAGCAATTCATAAAAACAAGCTGCTGCTTTAGGGCCAGGTCTCTCTGGACAGGAGAGAAAACCTGAAGATTTACACCTCATTTTCTGCCTCTGTTTCTTCCAAAAGACTGTTTAAGTGGGGAAAAAAAATTAGCTATGTGCCCAGGAAAATTATTCTTCTTCCAAGAAAGCAGTTCAGTGGGAGCTGGGGGTGCTGGAGGAGGAGGCAGAGCACGGCTGGACGCCCAGCAGCGCTTTTGTTACATCACAACAGGACTAATGACTAATATTCTACGCTAGGAATTTACTGTTGAGTTCTTATTAAATTATTGTTATTGTCCTCACCTTCTCACTCTCTGCTTTGCTCTCAGGGATGGCTTCTGACTGTTGCAATAAAATAGGCAGATGTGCCCTCAGCACCGGCTTGTTGCTGACGCTGCTGACGGTGAAATGCCTCACAAACCTGGCAAAAATTAAAGGTTTATTTCCTTACGACCACGAGCAAAAGGTTTCATTGGTAAAAACAGCTGGGAAATCATTAAAATAAGATTATTCAGAGGTCAGACTAGAGAGGGAATAACTCATCTCGCACCAGAATTATTTCATGAGCAATTTTTAGGTGACTACACCTACCAAAACAATTTGGAATCATTTCTGACAAAACTCGCCCCTTGAACACAAAAATGTTCTCACCTTTCCAGTTCCGGAAGGGCAGCAGATAATTTCAGCTCCCTGCATCTTTCCCCAGAAGGAAAGGACAAGGCATTAAAGAGCTTCTGAACACTGGAATGCCTGGAAGAAGCAAATTAATTAAGTGGTTAAAGGAGAAACCCAAACATTTATGTTCTTTAAACCACATGGCTACACGTTAAGTGGCACATAAAGAATAAAGGGAGTGTTGCACGAAGAAGGCAACGATTCTCTTTTAATTGTTATCAAAATCAAGGAGTAACAGCATTTTCCTGACTGTGGCACACGGTTCACGTGGAATTGCACTGCACTGGCATGAACTTACATTCTCTTTTGTTCCACAGACAGGAATTCTTCCTGGACAACCCTTAAAGATAATCCTGAGCTTGTCTGGTTTTGCCACGAGGAGAAAACCTGCAAACCAAGCAGAGCTGTGCATGAGCACCGTTATTTTCCCAAATGTGCTTTCCATTTGTTCAGGGATTGCTTCTGTTCCCATTTTCACCGGCCGTGACACATTGCACAATACTGGGGTTGCTGCAAGAACTGCCCAGAGAAGCTGTGGCTGCCCCTGGATCCCTGGAAGTGTCCCAAGGCCAGGTTGGAGCAACCTGGGCTAGGGGAAGGTGTCCCTGCCCATGGCAGGGGGGGAATGAGATGATCTTGAAGGTCCCTCCCAACTCAAACCACTCCATGAATGCAAATGATGGTACAAGTCTCTGCAGATTGGATTCTGTGATCTTCTTTTTGGCTGGACTGGAGCTGCTTTAAGAAGTAATTTCCTGAAATGCTTTAGTTTTCCCTGATAAAAATGGAGGTGTTTATAACCCAAGCGCTGAACAGCAGGAACTGAATTAATTCAAGTCTCTTTTAAGTACTATTATCATTTTATGAGGTAAGACTGCAGCAAGCACTTCTAGAAATTTAAGAAAAACTCCTTCCCAGAAGCAAAGGGAGCCCTTCATTCCTCCAGGGAATGATGTCCTGGCTCCCATCCCACTGCCCCAGCCAAGGCACATTAATCTGCCTGGCACTGTGAAGCCAGAAATCAGATTCAGATGAATCACCCAGTCAGTGTTTGGTATTTCCCTTCTTTTCCTAAGGAAAGGCAACAGCCATTGTCGTTTCTCACAATAACTTTGTGCAAGACAAAACAACTCAGGAGGGGAGACAACTGCTTTCCATTAACAAATCAGCATCCCAAACACCAGGGCAGGAGATAAAAAACCCATCCAAATAAAAGATGTTTCTGATCTTAACAAAGGCAATATTGCCTGTGCAGAAAGAGCCAGGCAACCAAAAAAAAAAACCCAGCCACTTCAAAAGACGTAGGAGAGGCTGAAAGAAATGCCTGGAAGGGATGGAAAGAAGGGAAAAGGGTGTTCTGGAGGAGGAAAAGGGCTGGGGATGGAGTGAAACCATAGGTCAGGCAAGGAACTCAGTGCAAATAAATCAGGCCTTTCTGTGTAACTTGATGGAAGTTTAAAAAAGGGCTGCTGTGGCTTTAGAGAAGGTGCAAAAACAAAGGACAACAACACATCCCAAAGCCTGGACAAATCTTCCTCTCATACCAATTAGAGGGATGAGAAAGGTTTTGTCCCATTTTCACAGGATCTGCAAAACAGATTTCAGCTCTGTGTGCTCAAAATCCTGCCACCATCTCAGTTTCTAACAAACCCAGGTCTGCAGGAACAGGTAAGTGCCACTTCCAATTTCCAGAGGGCTTGGAATAATCCAGTAAGTGAGGGATCACAACTCACAGGAGTAAAACCAGCACCTCCATCTCAGTGAATCTTTGTGAGATTTCTCCCAGAGGAGAAACTTAAACTGCAGAAATTGAAGCCCAGTGTGGATCTGTGCAGCAAAAAGTGAATTTAAAGGAGGACAGGGATAAACAGCTCCAAGAAAACACAGCAGAGGCTGTTTAGGGAATGCCCTGGGACATCCTCTGCAATGAATTTGGGAGGCTGAGGCGAACCGACTGCATTTTGGGGAACTAAGCTGGGAGACATCTCATAGAAAAGTAAATCTAAGAATGCAAGAAACAATCTGGGAGGAAATGGAAGGAAAAATAAGTATAAAAGCAGGAAATATTCCTCAAATCAGCTGTAATATCAATGGGCAAGAAGAGAGGAAGGACCTGAAGGTCTGTGGATCTCTGAACCCAAGGCAGCAATGACAAGTAAAGGCAAAGCAAGGGGACCTCAGAACATTTTCAGAGCAGAGAATTATTAATGCCTCTGTGTAGGAAACAAACCCCCTCATCTCAGAGACTACACACAGTCTGGATGTCTACAGCCAAAAAGAAAAAAAGATCAAAAGAAAAGCACTGCAACATCCAGAAGAAAAGAGAATTTTTTACATAGATTAAAAAGGATCCAGTTTTATTTCATTAGGCCAAATAAGGCAGAAAGAATAGGCCTGAAATTTCTGGATATCTCAAGGGTGTGTGCTGGAAGAGGAGAGAAAAATAAAACAGAAATAAAAGTATAACTCGTAAAAAGAGGCTGAAAATCCCAAACCAAACAAAGGGAGTCCCAACCGTTCACAGAGGGGAACAGCGGGAGGAATGTAAACACTTAAAATAAAAGGAGGGGACATTTTATGGTGCCATTAATACTTCCAGTGGGGACTACTCACTGAGCTAGGTGGTCTTTCCCAGTCCAGTGTGACGATCACACCCTAAAAAGGCCCCTGGGAAGCCCTAAAATCTCCGGGCTCGTTTCCTCAAAAGCACCATTGTTACCAAGCCGAGTTTATTAAAAGCCTCTGCAGCCCCACGAACGAGGCCGACCCGTCCAGGGAATAACGCAGGGCCATACGGGAGGGGGCCTTACAGCCTTCCCCAGAGCTTCCCCGAGAACCCCCGCGGGTCTGCCCGCAGAGCAAACAGCACACAGTGGAAGCTCTGCCGCTCCGTGGAACGGCTGCAGCCCTTCACACCCAGGGAAACGCCGCTCCCGGGAAAAGGAGCTCTCGGAGCGCTCGCTGCCCGGAACTGCACACACACACAGACACCATCAGCTTAGAAATTCACGCAGGAACTCGGGCTCCTCACACGGGCAAGCTCCTGAGAGCAGGAGCAGTAACAGCCCTGGGAAGGGCTGGGAAGGTCCACTGCTTGATAACCAGAGGGCCCGGCTGGAAGAGAGACTCAGGAGATCCCAAAGCAGTAGATTTTGTGTCGATTCTACCATGAAAAGGTTTTGTTTGTGAAGACTGATGACAGAAAAGCCTTGAATTTTAACTCCTCCTGTATTTACTCATCAGGGAACAAGCTTTAGTGGCTCAGTTTACGTGAGAGATAAACCCCTTCTTCTCCAGACTTGGTTAATACAGACACCAAACTCACACAGTAATTATGTGGTTTCCCCCACACCCACCCAAACCAACCTTTTTTTTCCGTTACCTGTGAGTAAAAAGCTTTATAAATCTTTCTTTTGGGGAAAAGTGCAATCATCAAGAAGTTGTTCTGGGTGTGGAATTCAACTGGGAGGTGAGGAAGAAGGGAACTTTTGAAGTCTACGAAGAGAGCAGCAACAACACTGTTCGAATCCTGAAAATGGGAAAACCAGGACAAGTTATCATTAACAGGTCTTGAAAGGGGAAAAAGTGCATTCAATAGAAGAGATGAGAAAAAAAACCCTGTCACAGTCACATCCAGGCATAAAGAGCTGGGCATTCCCAAGTTTCCATGGCCCAGGGATGGAGCACAAGGGTCAATTCAAGACATTTATAGCTCCCCTCAATTCCTACTCTGCAGCTACTGGAGATATCAGCTTAAAATAAAGGATTTGAGATGCTTCTAAACACCTAAATTTTGTCTTGTCTTGAAAAGAAAAGCCAGTATTTTAATATCTACTCTTGCCCCCCCCAAAAAATAGACCCTGTTAATGCTTCACAACAAACTCTTCTTCATCCACACCTCTGACACACGGACAGCGAATGAAATGCCACCTAAACTGACTTAAATGCTTAAAAATAACTAAGAAGACTGGAAGTTTGGTGCTGTTGCAAACTTTTCTGTACCATTCTCTTGTTCCTGACCTGACAGGAGCCGTTCTGGAACAAGACACAACTCTCAGGCCTGTAATTCAAAGTGCAGCTCATCTTCACTCTGGGAGTGCCCCTTTTCTCTCAGATTCTTTACTGAGCACAAGTTCTACCACATTTCTTGCCTTTTTATCTGCATTGTCTTCCCCAACAGGACCCCGAAGCCCCAAGTTGTGCCTCCCTCAGAAGCACCGAACTCAGGTTGTCCGACTTTTGTTCTATAAAATATTGACCCTCGCTTTTTTGGGGTTGTTTTTTCGGGGTTGTTTTTTCAGTTTGTTTTGCTTCTCCCAGATTAGATGCCCCATCCCTGGAAGTGTCCAAGGCCAGGCTGGACAAGGCTTGGAGCAACCTGGGATAGTGGAAGGTGTCCCTGCCCGTGGCAGGGGGTGGAACTCGATCACCTTTAAGGTGATCCAACCCAAAGCATTTCCACGATTCTGTGATTCTGGATTTCAAGACAGGCTCAAGCTTCGACTTACAACTCTTTTCACACCAAAGTATTAGAAAATCAAGACAATTTGCCAGCATGAAACATCCCTGGGAAACAGGGAATCCACGCCTTAGGGTTCAAACCAGAAAGCGAGTGGCATCCACCTCCCTTTCAACAGGAGAACTGGGCAAGGAACTCCGTGTACTAATTCTTGAGAAGAAAAAGCTCAAGCTGGGGAACTGTTACATAAGGACTGGTGTCAGTTCAGAGACATTTGCAAACAGAATCTTTATCCTTTGCTGACTGAGGGCTTAATTATAAAAATAATCCTCTCAAAGTCAGTGAGGTGACTGAGGAATACACAAAAAATATTCTCCTAAGAGAGAACAGATTCTCTTAAGAGAAAATGGCTTTGGGGACTAAGAACCCACAGATCCTGGATTCTGCAGGATGGCCCAGAGGTTTCCTGGCAAGTGGCTGAAAGGCCAACTCATGCATCTATGAAATGCCCAACAACTGTGCTCCTGGAAAACATTTGGGGTTCCACAAAATTGCAAAATGCTGAAAAGCAGCAATAATCCCCAGGGACGTGAACTTAAAAGGGTCCCGTTCCAAGTTTTACGAGATGTTATGAAATCTAAATAATACTTGGTAATATTTGTTGGTGAATGGCCAAAATCTACTCTGTATCCAAGCCCATGAGGATTCCTCAAGGATGTCAGGAACTCAGGAGCAGCTCTGTGCCCAGTTCCTCCGTGTTGAGGAAGAAGTGCAGATATTTTCAAGTTGCATCCCTTCAAGCCTTTGTATCTTTCAGTTTAACCCCAGCATTGAATTCTCCTTCCTTTTTCCATGAATACTGCTGCAGTAACTCTTGGAAAAGGGAAGTAACAATTACCCTGCTTCTCCTGTCACTTCTGAGCAGTTTAAACCCTCCACCCCTGCCTTCTGCCAAGTCAGTAGAACAATAATATTCCCTGTGTCGAGGCTTGGCCTCGCACAGAAATCTGGCAGCGGTTCAGCAGCGATGGCCAGGTCCCAGAAATAGCAAGTTTTATGAAAGTGAGTGTCTTGACAAAAACAATAGAAGGAAGGTCAGTGTTAAAATAGCTTCTTAAACTACAAGGGGCAGCCCGTGATGCCCAAGAAAAGGCAGCCAAGGTAAGATTCCCTGTGCTGGAGTGTTTTCATCTCGCTTCAGTCCCACACTGTGGTTGTGTTCCTCTGCTTTCCTGGGTTACAGGATGAAATCACACATGGAGGGACCTGAACAAAAGAGAAACTAAAGGAAATTGGGGTTTTTCCCACTTTAGGAAACAGTAACCAACCCAAATAACCTCTTTTGCACTCTAAAGAAGTGATGGTTACACCCAGAGAGTCTGCCTGGAGCAGGAAGACTCAGCTGAGCTGCCACCGGGAACCTCTCTGTTCCCACCGAGCCAGAACAAGTGATACTCAAAGAAAATGTGAATAAAAGGCAGCATTTCACCCTCCCAAACATCATCTGGCACCAGAACACCCCGACCTTTCCTCTGTCCGTCCCTTCACACTGGTGGATGTTTGATGAATGTCACGCTCTGCAGTTTTCCCTTTAATCTAAAGCGATTTTCACACTGTTAACACCAAACTGCCCCCCCCAGATTAATGCAAAATCCCCTCCTCTTCACTCACTAATCGCTAATTTAAGTTAATCAGCACCAAAAGTGTGGAGATTTGTGTCAGTTATTACAGTTGTACAGACACACACAGGTAAAACTGAAATAAAAAACGGAGCTGAAATAGAGATTTTGCACCAGGGCTCTTCAGAATCATTGATAAAAAGTGATTTAAAGTTTATGGCAGTAAAACCAGACCAACCACTCACCCCATCATAGAGGGAGATGGAACTCATGTGGTTCTTGGAAATGGAAATGCTGCCGTGGTGGGGATGAGAGAAGAGGATGCCATCAGAAAAGAAGTGCAGTTTACCTAGAATTTGAGGGGGAAAAGACTCGTATTAGTTATATATCAATAATTCAGTACCTTGTAATGAATGCCATTCCTTTCTGAGGGAAAAAAATCCATACAAGGATTTAAGAAAATCTTAGATCCCACATAACTCAAAATTTAAACACTGAACAAATAGTTTAGGTGGCAAAATCAAACAAACCCATTTAAGTTTGATGCAAAGGGAAAAAATTAACTTAAAAATTTAGTTTTAAGTTAAAAATCAGCGTGGAATTTAAATTAAGCTAATCAATAAGTTAATTTTAAAATTTAAATTACATTGAAATATTCCACCCCAACATTTTTAACATTTTAAATTACGGTTCCTAACAAACCTGCAGGAAGGAGAGCAGCTGGAAATGAGAAGATGCAAGGCTGGGTGGGATAACGGATAAAAGAAAATTCCATCAAAGCTGGTATCAGCAAACAGCTGATTTCTGACAGGAACAAATGCCTGAGCAGGGGCTGCCAGCTGGACCTCTGCATTTAAATCACATTCCACACAGGGAAGTTTGTGAGTCAGCAAAAGGGAAAAGTTAAATATTTTCTTTAAAGAAAAAAAATGGGTTTTACTCAGTTACATTTTAAAAAAATCAACGTAACTAAAATACATGGCTGAAAGTGCTTGCACAGCTCCCAGAACAAGGCTGGGAGGAAACAATAAAGAATCCAAGATGTTTTCCTCTTGGAATGGCAGTTTGGAAAGAGATCTTCCAAGTTGTTCAGTATTAAGGTTTTAATGGAAATGGCCTTCAGCTGAAGGAAGGCAGGGTTAGATGGGATACTGGGAAGGAATTACTGGCTGGGAGGGTGGGCAGGCCCTGGCACAGGTTGGGCAGAGAAGCTGTGGCTGCCCCTGGATCCCTGGAAGTGTCCAAGGCCAGGCTGGAGCCACCTGGGATAGTGGAAGGTGTCCCTGCCCAGACGTTTGGATGATCTCTGAGGTTCCTTCCAATCCAAACCATTCCATGACTTTATGACTTCATACCTGTCATCCATCACATCATTTCACTTCTTTTCCAGAGGAATTTGATCCTTCCAGAGCCCTGGACTCCTTGTTGCTGACATGAACACCTTCCCCACCTTCCTCCCAGCCCCACCCTCAGTGCCAGGAACAACCATTCCCTCTGAGTTGCCCAGAAATGTATTGGAATCACAAAATAACCCTGCCCTCTGGCAGTGGGAAGCCATTCCCTGTGTCCTGTCCTGTCCAGTCCCTCTCCAGCTCTCCTGGAGCCCCTTCAGGCACTGGAAGGTGCTCTGAGGTCTCCCCAAACCTTCTCCTCTCCAGGCTGAACAATTCCCAAATTTCCCAGCCTCCATAGGGAAGTTGCTCCACTGCCCTTATCAACAAATCCCAGCTCTGGGAAAAGCATCTCTGGTGTCCCACCCGTGTTCCTGCCAAACTCCTCCAGCCAGGACAGGCCGGGTGGTATCAGCGGCAACCAGGACGGGATGGGGCTGATCTCACACTCCTGGGAAAGCCCCTCCCCACCCCAAATTCCCTGGATACCCCCAGGGAAACGTTCACAGGTGCCTTTTAACAGCGCTTTCATGGAAAAGCTCCTCAGTGCCCAGTAAATCCCAGTTTGTCCCTCCAGAGGCCCCCAGTCCTGGAGATAATGCGCAACATTTTCACACGGATGATCCCTCAGCTCCATCCGTCCTGCTGCCCTCCCGCCTTTTGGGAACGAAATCCTTCGGCACAGCAGCTGGAATTTGGGAAGTGGCTGTTCCCGAGCTGCTTTGAACCTGATTTTCAGGCGGTAACTCAAACAGCGATTCAAGAGCTTTCTTTGGGGCTTTTAACATTTTTATTTCATGAGGTTTTCTGGGACTTCGGAGCTGCTTGGGATGAGGTTGGAACGAGGCTGGAACGAGGCTGGAACAACCAGCCAAGGCCTCAGCACCAGGATATTCCGTGAGATGGAGAAATACCCACTTTGCAAAGGGAACAGGACCAGAAGAGGAGGAGGAACGACACGATTTCCCCAGAGGGGTGAAGGACACCAGCCCTCACCCCACACTGTGTCTGAACCACCCACTCCCGAAATCCCACCGCAAAGCGGGATGAATTCCCAGCCCCCTGGACGTGGGTTGGTGGTTCTGCCCTGTTTTCCCAGCTGGTGGATGAGTTGAAATGTGGGAAAACGGGCTGGAACGGTCCCAGCATTGCAGGGACCGGGAGTATCCAAACCCTGAGAAAACTGGGAGTTCTCCAAGCCTCCCATGTGGGCAGGAAGAGCAAAACCCAATTCCTTGGCCTTCCACAGCCTCTCCCCAGCCCTCCTTGCCCAGCACCCCACAGCTGGTGGCCACTTCCTCTGGGGAATTGTCGTTCCGCTCCGGGTTGGAAAGGAGTTTATCAGTTCGTGCTGTCCCACAGTCCTCACTGGAGCTGGGAATTGAGGGCTGAGCCACAACCCCGGGCTGAGGATGGGCTGGTGGGCATGGATGGGGCATGGAAATGTGAGGCAGGGATGTGGGAATGCTGTGTTCCTGCTGAGCCCGAGGGATGTGGGAATGCTGTGTTCCTGCTGAGCCCGAGGGATGTGGGAATGCTGCGTTCCTGAGTGCTGAGCCTGAGGGATGTGGGAATGCTGCACTCCTGAGTGCTGAGCCCGAGGGATGTGGGAATGCTGCACTCCTGCTGAGCCTGAGGGATGTGGGAATGCTGCACTCCTGCTGAGCCCAAGGGATGTGGGAATGCTGCACTCCTGAGTGCTGAGCCCAAGGGATGTGGGAATGCTGCACTCCTGAGTGCTGAGCCGGAGGGATGTGGGAATGCTGCACTCCTGAGCCCAAGGAATGTGGGAATGCTGCACTCCTGCAGATCCTGGGCCTGCTCTGCCCAAAGCTCTCTGTGTTACAGCCCGAGCTCCACCTGCTGCAGAGCCTTCCAGGCCTCCCACTCTCAGCCCTCTGCTTTTCCAGGGATTTCACTCAGAGGCTGTGGAGTCTCCTCTGAACACACTCAAACCCCACCTGGGAAAAAGTCCTTCCCGAGCCTTCCTAATTCCCGGTTTTCCCAGCAGGATTTTTAATTTCCGTGTGTGATCCAGGGAATCTCGCCGTGGGATTTAACCTGGCCCTGCTGGAGATCCTGCCGGACGATCAAAGCGCCACCACCGCTCACTGGAACAGGAGGGACTTTGGGCTCCGAAGGAGGGGCCAGTTTTACCCGGGAATTCTTCCCTGCCATGGAAAAAGGTGGATCCTGCAGGATGTGTGACTGTCACTGGACACCCACACCAGGGAGAGGAACCGGCTGCTCCACCACTGGAATATCTCCAAACTGGTCTGGGATGCTCCCAGTTGTCTTCCAGCCAAAGATCCATCACCTTTGATGGATTTGACCCACAGCCTTTTCTCCCGATGGAGTTTTTAATTCCCTGATAATTCCCGACAAATTCCTCAGAAATCGCAGAGAAATCCCAGAGAATTCCTCATAAATCTCTTTCAGAGGCCCCAGTGAAGGGTCTGGATGCTGCAGTTCTTGGACACGATGCCCCATTTCACGTTGGCCTCGAAGCTGCTTCGCTCTTAGGAGGTGAAATTCCAGTTCCTAAAATTCTTTGGGGTTTCTCCCATTGGAAAACGGGAGGTGGGCAGGATTTTGGGGAAAGCCAAACAAATCCATGTGGGAATAACAACAACAACCCCCTCCTCCCTGGGGTTGCCCTGGCCATGGGGGTGTTGGGAAGGTGTGTTTGCCTGGGGCTGTCACTCAGCTCCGCTCCCAAAATCCCAAATTCCCCCCCGGATCACTCGGCACGTTTGGAAGGGAACCATAATCCAGGGAATTCCTTTGAGGAACTACAGCCCCTGACACTTCACACCTGTAACTACGATCAAAGCTCTCAGCGACCCTTTCCAGGGGGTAAATCGGGAATTCAGGGCCTTGGACACTCCCAGGGATCCAGGGGCAGCCACAGCTTCTCTGGGAATTTCATTCCCTGCCCTCCCAGGGAGGAATTTCTATATAATATTTATATAGATTATATAAATTTATTTATCCATATAAATATATAGAATATATACTATCACATAATAGGTAAGAATGTAAACAAAATATATAAATGGAAACATATCAATTATATATAATATGTAATTTATAGTAATAAATAGAATTATAAATATTTCTAACATGTTTATAATTATAAAATCTGTATTAGAGATAAATTATAATTATATATTATATTATATTATATTAATAGGAATATAAATTATATACATTTATTAATAATATATATTACTTGTAGTTATAACTATAATTATAAATATTGATTACTTATACTTTGAATAATATATGTAATATATAAATTATTATAAATATATAATTTATAAGTTATGCGTCACATATAAATTTATTAAAAATTATATAAATATACATACAGGTTTAGAATATAAATATATATTATAGTATATACCATAATATAAATATAAATGTAATACATATAAAATAGAGATGTATATATTATATATAATATGTGATTTATCTTAAACCATAATTATAAGTATTTACAATTTATTTATAATTTTAAATTATATCTAAATTAGAATTTCATATATATTTCTATTGTGTCATATAAATATAACATATAAATAACAAAATCAGAACTTTATCATGAATATATGATATATAATTTATAATTATAAAGGTAATATTGAATATTTATTATTTATATTTTTAAATAATATTATATCTATACATCATACATGATTTGACATTATAAAGATCTAATTTATATATTATATATAAATTTATATTAATTATATAAATATACACATTGATATATACATATATAATATATACATATAATAGAATAGATAATATTATAAATTGTATAAATAGTATGACGATATAAATTACATATAATACATAATTTATAATAATATAATTATAAATATTTATAAATTATTTCTAACTATAAAATGCATATTATACATAACTTTTAAAGATCTATATCCTTCTATTATTTAGATCTCGTATCTAATATAATATATATATTTCTATTATATTAGAGAGATATGTTTGTATTATATTAGATATAATATCTAAATAATTGAAATATGTAGAAACTTATTATGAATATAGGATAGATCATTTATAATTCCAAATCTAATTATAAATATTTATCATTTATCCTTTGAAATAATAGAATATATAAATATAATAATACATATAATATCTAATGCACAGTATAATAATATTTTATTTAATATAAAATTATATAATATATTAGATAGATAATAGATAATATGTAATAGAATATTTATATGTCTCTCTTGACGAGGTTTCTGCCATGAGGTGGGAAGTGGCTCCCCCAGAGCTCAAACCAAACCAAGGTGACCAAAAATGCCCACCATGGGCTAAGGGAAGCTTTTTCCATCCCTGGGAATGCCTTCCCAAGCCCTGGAATAGCCCATCCCGTGGGAACAACCTCGCTGACATCCCTGGGGGGCTCTCCATGTCATTCCCACCCTTCAGTTCACGCCCCACCACCCGAGCTGGCTGTGGAGATTCCCAGCGGGATCATTCCCAGCTGGGATAACCCCTGGTTTTCTTTCCATGGGCTTGTTTGTTTGAGTCCGAGCACACCGAGGAGGCTGACGTGGGAATAGCGGGAATAGCTGGAATAGTGGGAATAGTGGGAATAGCAGGAATAGCGGGACAGTGCCAAGAGAGGGACCTGCATCTCCACAGCCCCCACCATGCTCCTCTCGGCCCCTTACACATCCAGCGGAGGCACAGGGGAGGGAAAGGCTGGAAAAGACCTCCAAGATCATTTGATTCCACCCCTGCCATGGGCAGGGACACCTTCCACTATTCCAGGTTGCTCCAACCTGGCCTTGGACACTTCCAGGGATCCAGGGGCAGCCACAGCTTCTCTGCCCAACCTGTGCCA
>JAWMRA010000130.1:71259854-71270826 GCA_035584735.1 Pseudotriccus pelzelni
CTGGATCCCTGGAAGTGTCCAAGGCCAGGTTGGAGCAACCTGGGCTGGTGGAAGGTGTCCCTGCCCATGGCAGGGGGATGGAACTCGATCACCTTTAAGGTCCTTTCCACCCCAAACCATTCCAGGATTCCGTGACATCCACACCACAGCTTAGCCCTGCTTCCTTCTTAAAAGGGAACTGAAAAAACTGCCCAGAAATAACCAAAGCTGGTGAAGCCAAGAGTGACTTTCAGCTCCTGACACATTTGCCCGACCAAGAAACACTGGTTCAAAATTCCTGCTAAATTTGGACTCAAAGGTGTGTAAATCGACCAGAAAGTCCCGTTTGCCCAAATTTTAACTCCTCTCATTACTCTTCTGCCACTGGTTGGTGTCAAGGGAGGGGAGAGGGGGGAGGAAAGAAGAGGATCCAGGATTTAAGCCATATGCAAAGCATTCCTGAAGGATGGAAAAACAGCATCTGAAGCTCCCAAATTTGGAGGGACCTCAAAAAGCACCAAAGCCTGACTCTGATCGTCCCCAAAAGCACCAAGTGATTTGAAAATTCAAATTTCTTACTCCTTTTTCAAGTTTCTTCCATGTAATTTCATACATTAAATGTGCAGGCCGTGTATTTTCAGTGCATCTGGTACAGGAAACGTGTCTAATTCTTCCTAACTCTGTAACCATTCCCATTTTCCCTCAAATTCACATAAATATTTGCAAGAAAACACCTCAGTGGGCTGTGCTTTCCATCAATCATTAACAGTTAATATCACTGTATCAGTATAATTACTTCACTCTTCTTGCTATTTTGAAATTTTGACACTAACAACACAAAACACTGAGTGGCATTTTCTTAAAAAAAAAACATAAAAATACCAAGTTTACCCCAGTTTATCCTCAGAGTTACAGTCAGTTTATGCACTCCAGCCCATCTGCAGCCCTGCTTCCTAAACACAGCCAAATTTGGACTGAATAGTGCTTATGAAAATACTGACAAATGTAAGAACCACTTACAGGACTCAACCGCAAAAAAAAGCCCAAAACCACGAGATCAGGTTTGCCAAAAAAGCTAATTATGCTGCTGTTGTTGGTGATTTGATCCAACACAGGGGATGCTTCCAAGAAAAAAAAGATATTCTTATAAAAACACTGCCTTTATCAACTGCTTTGTTCAGAGCTTCTCTACTCATCTCGGTTAGAAACGCATTTGAAGTGTTTCAGAGGTAGGACAAGAAATGTTTGAGCAGAAAAATTACCTGCTGGAGTTCAGTTTACCACAAAAACGGCCAAATCTGCTGCTCAGGGCAGTAATTCCACTCTTATGTCTTTGAGCACGGCATTAAATTAATAAAAATCGACAGTAGTTCAATATTAAAGCACTGACACATCCTTAACCTCTTGCCAACAGGTCATGCAGGTTTGCAGAAGCAAATCCAGGCTCCTGAAATGCTCCCAACTAGCAAAGAGGACAAAATCTCCGAGGAAAGGTCTGGTTTGTCAAGAGAAAGAGCAGGACCGAAGCAGATTTTTCTACGTTCCTAAAGCTGGACAGGATCTACAGACACGCAGGACACGGACATGGATAAACACACTCTGACCTGGAGAGGGTGAAAATGCTTCTTTGCAGCTTCCCAGCTGAAAAATTAGCTTTTATCTAACTTTCCATAGCGAATTCCTTTGCAAGTTGGCATATTCCCTGTTGGCACTTCACTAGAAACCTTACAGTTCAAGAAACTGGTCTGAAAATTACTTCTCCTTCTGTCTGTGGATGATGCTCCTGTTCAGTCTGAGATACTTTCCCCCTTGGTATGTAAGTAGTACCTTTAAAATTGTTCAAGTAACTTAAAACTGATTTTTTTTATTCAAATTTAGCAAAATTTACTAATGCTTCCTTTCCTCCTTTGCTGCACAGCAGAGGGGACGGTCCCAGTAAATCCCTAATTTGCTCACTGAAACCTTCCACGAGCACTTTGCCTTCGGAACCCTCTCAGTATTCACATGATTCTGAATAAAAAGGTGCCCCTGCAAATGCCAACAGCCACTAAAAGCAGGTTTGACCAACTGCCACGAGGCAAAAAAGAGAGAAGAGTTAAGGAATAATATAAATACAAAAAAGCTTACACTTGGTCAGCTTCCTTGTGCATCTCATTGTCATTTCCTGTATGAAAACAAAAACAAAAAAGGGGCTGGTTTAAGCATTTTGGGGACATTTCGGCTGCACAGGCCATGTGGGATCATCCAGGATTTTATATAAGTGCAGTTGTTTTCTGAGCTGGTTACGGTTTCCAGATACAGCAACCCTAAGGACTGACTTGATCCAAGGATTCTTGCAGCCATTTAAAACAGGGAAGAAAACAGGTTTTAAAAATTCTACGTGGCTTGTTTTTATTTGGGAAGACAGCTGTTGTAGGGCCTAAACCAGAGGATAAAGGAAATTTAAAATTAAAGAAATAAAATTTAAAAAATGAAAACCAGAGTGAAGAAATTTCCTGTCCTATTACAAATCCTCAGTTATCTGAGGATAATAAATAGTTGGAATTACTCTATTTTTGGAGACTTTTTTTCCTAGCAGGCTGCACGGAACATTGACTGAAATATTTGTCTAGAGCTTGGGACAGGCCTGCACAGTGGGGTCTGACAGATTTGCTGTGGAACACTCACATCTGGACACATTTTACCCCCGAAATCTGCTACGATCCCATGCCCTGGCTACAGAACTGCACAATGCCTACCGCTCCTCAGGCTCAGAGAGGAATCAAAGCCAGCTTTTTTCTAACTGCTGCAAACTTTTGAATTATTAAAGACAGCAACCGCCTTGGCGTTTTTTAACGTACTCACCCAGGAAAGGAACGTGACTGGTCCCAAAAAAATAGGTCCTCGAACAAGCCAGAGGTCCCTTGGGAGACACACACTGCACTACCTGGTAGTCAGTATTAATGAGACACAAAGAGACATCAGTAAAGCAAACGGGTGCAACGATGAACAGTCAGCTAAGCTCCCCTTTTAAGTCCTCTAAGCACTGACAAACTACAGGAGGTTTACAACACACACGGAACTGGAGGTGGAAAAAGCAAACTTACGTTTTCAAAGGGCTAGTTCACTTTTGACTCGACCTGAATGGTTGAGAGACTTGGGGAAGGAGATGAGCTCTGACTCGGGTTTTCAATTTCCTATGTCAACTGCTCTTTTCATGCAGAGGAAAGTGGGTCAGGTTCCCATAACTAGGCTGGTCTTATTTACTATTTTCATGACACCCTATTAAAACAGTATCACCTGTACCTGTAAATAAACCACCTGTTTAAGAACAGCATCAGAATCTGAGGAGAACAGATGGAGCAAGTACGTCAGAACAAAACTGCACTTGCACTGGGAAAGGCAGCAAATGGTCTCAATCTTATCAGGGGAAGAAAAGACAAAGTGTTTTCAGAGAGAGAGTGTTAGAGCAGCAGATGGAGGATGAAATTTCAGCAGGATGCTACAAAAAACAATCCTTTCTCAGGCTCTGGATGCGTCCAGAACACCCACGTCCATCCATTCCTGAGGCAACTGCACATGGAATGTTGTCATGGACTCATCCCCTCACTCATCCGTCCACTCCACGATGACCTGGACTCAAGCACATCCATCTGGACTCGCACCACTGTCGGACACTCCCGGAGCCCCTGGAGGGAGCAGGGAGGTGCCCACACTCTACCTCTCCTCCTTCGCTGCCCGTTGCCTTCTGGAGCCACCAGGCCCCTCCAGCCAGAGGATCCCAAATCCCGGGGGTCGCTGCCCCGGTCACGGCCCCTGCGCCGCCTTCGACCTCATCAAATGTTTAACAACTACGCTTTTACTTGAAAATGGAAACAAGTTAATCTTTACAACTTCACGGCAACCTTCTTGGAACACCACAGATCATTGGGACGTCATTCCTGGAACACCACAGAGAGTTTCAGTTTCGCCGGCGCTCGCTGAGCGCAGGCTGGAATTTGGAGACACGTAAAAACCTCCTGTCTGTTCACAAAATTCTGTTCTGTTATCAAAACAAAAAGGTGTCTCTTCACTTCTTTCTTAAAAAAACTGATTAACATCAAATCTGTGTGTCGGGATTAAACACATCGTAGAAGGGTTTCACTTCGTGATCAGGCCAAATGTCCTCACAGACAGCATTTCCCTCTCCCCCACCCCACACACAAGTGTTTAAAAACATTCTATTTTTACAGGAAATAAATCATTTGTCAGCCCCTGATTAAGCATCCAGTCTTTTAACTTGGAAGAAGAAAGAAAAAGAAAATTTCTTCCTTAAACTAATTGTTAAAACTAACACGTTTTTAGTTAAGAAGAATTAGGTGTTTAACTCAGGCAAGCACAAAAAAAATACAGGAAGAAAAAGAGAAAAAACCTGCCAAAAAAAAAAAAAAGCTCCAAAAATCTCAGGTAACTACTCCAAAACCTTACCATGTGCTTGGCAGTGCTCCCACCGAGGCCAGTGTTTCGAACAAGGTGTCCTTCTGATGGAAAATTAAAGTTACCAGAGTTCAGGTTTTCCTTGGTGGAGTGGCTGCCAAACAGGACAAAGGGCTGCCGGCTGGGGCTGGGGAGGAAACAGGGAATCACCACCAAAATACTTGGCAGGGAACTTAAGAAACACATGAACTGCAAGCTTTCAAGTCTGAGGGACCAAGTACTGAATTTGACCAGGGCTCACAAAGCTTCCCTTTGCAAAGGCCAAGTTCCAAACTAAAAAGCTGCTTGCATTGAAGAGATGATCATTTATTTCAAGTACCAGAACAAATCTCCAGGCTGTTCCCAAATGATATTAGAAGGGTTGTTTTTTTCCCCCCTCTTTTTAAAAGTAAATTGCCTTGACAAGCTGATAAGGCTTAAACTGACCATCTTTGAAAAACCCTGAAATGGCTGTGTTGGAATGAAACAAAACTATGCTGGGTTTAGTTCTGCCTTTGGGCCCAAGACTCAGCTGGAGAGGGCAAGGTTTGACTTTTCATTACTGCAGGGCAAACATGAAGGGACACTGGTTTATTCCAAATACAGAGGAATCTGCAGAGACATTAAAGTAGTTAAAAACCCTTGATTTAACTCAAAACAGCAGAACTTTGGTTTTGAAACACATGACAAACAACCCTCCTCTGTCAATTAAAATTTTGTCACAGGATCCCAGGATGGTTTGGGCTGGAAGGGACCTTAAAGATAATCTCATTCAACCCCCTGCCATGGGCAGGGACACCTTCCACTAGCCCAGGTTGCTCCAAGCCCTGTCCAACCTGGCCTTGGACACTTCCAGGGATGGAACAGGGAAGAAATGGATCATATTAAATGCACAAGGTGCAGTGTTTCAATCACAATTACACTGTGTATTTAAAAACAGTGAAAATTCAGCTTTACCCTTCCAGGAAGTGCCTTTGCAGGTTGGTTTTATTTAATGTGGGCCGTGATATACTGAGGTGGCCCCAAAATTAATTAGAACTGACGCACTCCAGCATCAGGGATATGGGAATAACGTATTGAGGTCCTAATTCCCAGGGAATAATGAGTCATACCTGTTATCTGTTATGTGGCTGGAAATCATGCCGTGGCTGAAATAACTCCTGAAGGGCTGGGGAGAAATTTAAAAAAAAAAAAAAAAGAAAAAAAAACAACCAAAATTATTGTGCTGTTTAAAAATCAAAATTAAATTTAAAAATTATTATTGAAAGAAATTTAACTGAGTTATCAGCGAGCAAACACTGCACTGAATCACCCCAGCAATCCTAACCCACCATTCCAGGGATTTTTCAGTGGGTAGTGACTGAAAAAAACCCCTTCAAACCACAGGTTTTTATTCCTTGAATGTGAAAGGTGAGATGTGGTGACGCCGAATCCTTCCTCCTTCTGCAGGAATTCCAAGGATTACTGAAGCACACCTACCTCCCCTGCCTGAGACTCCGAGAGCTCCAGAATGAAGGGAATTTCTGTGTCAAAATTAGCAAAGAAGTTGGTCCACTGGCGCTCGAAAATGGTTAAATCCTAGAAGAAAAACGTTCAATATTCAGTATCTTTTCAGAGAAAGGAAGGCAAGGGTTGGTATTTTCTCTGGGCTGGACAGAACACAAACTGCCCAGTGAAACAATAAATACAAGAATATAAATATATTTTAAAAGACAAGGACTTTGCTGCTCTTTTTTGTGTGTGTTTGGATTTTGTTGGAGAGGGAGAAGGACCACAGCCCTGCACCACCTGCTTTTAACCCAAGGAATTACAGTGCTCTGAGAGAATTCAAAACTCAGCTCGCCTATTTCCCATAAAACTTCCCCTTGGAGAGGCTTAAATTGCAATTTGAAACGTGCCTCTGGTTCTGCAGTAATTTCTGTCTGACACTAAGGAAGCTCCTGGACAAAGTGAGGAACAGGGAATTTGGGATGCTCGTGGCACAGCCACTCCTGGCCCTGCATTTGTAAAAACAACTGGGAAGTGAAAAAAGGACGTATCAGTAACACCTCAGTAAAGCAAGAGTGAAAAAAGGACCACAGGCAATTTGCTGCCTTCAAATTAATTCTAAAAAAATCAGAAAATCAGTAAAAGGAAATGAGTGTGTGATGTTGGTTTAAAATGCTCTCAAGAATAATTTCGGTCACTTGTCACCTCCCGACTTGGCAGATGAGACACATCCTGATTTCAGGGCACGCGAACCAAAACAAAAATATAAATACAGAGGAGCTTCAAATGCTCTTTGGGATCACCTGACTTCATCCTCATTGAGAAAATCATTCACCTCTAAAATCACCAACTTCCAGGACATTAAAGTTGTACGAAAACCCCCTTCATTAATTGATGCTTTCAGAAGATTTGAAGTCCTTTTAACAACGGCTTTTGGGTTTAAAACTTCGAAATAGGATAAATACGCTTGTTTCAGCGTAGGCTTATGAGGTGTAGGAAAAGTCCCAAATATTTATCTCACTTCCACACAGGAAGGGGGAGGTGAAATATCAGAGTGACTGCTCAGGCTGAGAGCCCTGTAAACTCTCTGACATTTTAATTTTCATTACAGCAGTTGATTAAACAACCAAACTGGTGTCAACTACCAATATTTTATTAATAAGGGATAATTACTGCTGAACTTGCTGCATTTTAAAAGCCTAATCTGCTGCCAGGCTGAAAGCTGCTAAAAAATTAACACCAAAACAATATATCCTAATACTCATAAAAGATATAAATTAATAAATTATAAATACTCATACACTGCTTTCTCCTCCAGCCCTGAGCACGGCGTTAACACGAGGAATCACTTCCCAGTGCTTGTATTTCCCAAAGCACCAGGGCAGCCACTGAGTGTCACTGTTACCCACTCAAAGGAGTCACAAAGCATCCTGAAAAGTGCTTTTTTTTTTTTCTCTCCTGGAAGAATCATTTCTTTTCCCTGGAAGAACGGCTCTGTGTTAAAGTGGATTTTCCTTCCCACTCCTCGCTGCAAAAGGAGGATTAACACACACAGACACCCACGGTGCTTCCTGTACTCTGGACATGATGTCACATGTTAGGGAAGTTCTTTGGAGAATTTCGGGCAAAATAAGGAATTCAAGGAATCCAAGGCAAGTTATTTTAGTGTTTTGCAGAGTTTGTGGAAGATTTGAGGGGAGGAGGAGGAAAAGGAAGAAGAGGAGAAAAAAGTAGGAGGAGGAAAGGGAGAAGGAGGAAAGGGAGAAGAAGAAGGAAAAGAAGGAAAAGAAGAAAAAGAAGGAAAAGAAGAAAGGAAAGAAGATGAGGAAGGAAAAGAAGAAGAGGAAGGAAAAGAAGAAGAGGAAGGAAAAGAAGAAGAGGAAGGAAAAGAAGAAAAAGGAGGAAAAGGAAAAGAAGAAGGAGGAAAAGGAAAAGAAGAAGGAGGAAAAGGAAAAGAAGAAGGAGGAAAAGGAAAAGAAGAAGAAGGAAAAGAACCCTGCAACCAAGAGCAGGCAGAACCTGTAGATTAAGTCCATAAACACAATTAAAACCAAACAAAATCACAACAATTTTGCTCCAACTGCGAGCTGATTCAGAGCATTTCACTGTCTTTACCTCAAAGAGCAAATCCTCCAAGGAAACAGGATCCATTTTGCTGTAGGTCTTCCACAAATCAACGCTGACATCCATCAGCTGAAAGGGATTTTAAAACACACTGAAAGATTTGAAACACATTTCTGTGGGAAAACATCACAAAGAAGGGCACAGGTTTAGGTTTACGCTGCAGTGAGACACCCTGAAGCTGCCCTGAGAGTCCTCCTGAACTCTGAATTTAGAGGTATTTTCCCACCACTGGTCACAAAAGAGCAGGCGGGATAAAAGCGCTGTGGATCCTGCTGGGACTCATCTCCTCCAGTGAGGGTTTGAAGCAAAGTTTTCTTTGCATCTTCCAAACAAATCGCTTCATAAAGTTTCTCGAACTGAGTTAATTGCAAAGAGCTGCATCAGGAAGAACCAAATCTCAAAGCTGTTCAACCCACACAGGTTCTTGCTCTACACTGATGTTCATTTAGGCTAAGCCAGTTTAACTTAGCAACACCTTCTTCCAAGTAGTAGGATGATGAATATGAGAACAATATTCAAAAATATACCCTGAGGGGACACTTGTGTCTGAATGATTTCTGCATTTACAGGTTTCCCCACTTCATTCAAAAGGCAGCACCAACTGGGATTTTCTTAACCCACTGTTTCACAGCCACTCCATTACTTGTATAATTAGGCTTGGTAATGATGGTTTCCCAGGCATCACTCCCATTCACCCATCAGCAAATTACAGCAACTCTGACTTGTGGAGTGAGAGAGAAAAAGTCCTTAAAATAGCCGAAAAAACCCCTAAATTATCATCCTTACATTATATTCAAATCTAACAGAACACACAACAGAGGGCAAGTCAGCCTGAGGAGCCGAAAATGCACCCAAACACCCCCTTTTTAATAACGGCAGAAGTATTAATTTATAGATAATTTACAGCCTTTCCTGCCTTAGATTGGTTTCCTTCCCCAGCAGTGCCACAGAGCAGCTGCCTGACAGAGAACCTCACCCAAACAGTCATTTCCCACTTGAAATCCCCTTCAAGGAGGAAGAGAACAAGAACTGGCTCAACTGCCAGAGCTTCCAGGATTGCTCTTAAAACAGGAGGGCAAGAATTTTCCCTGCTCCCTTTGAAGTGTTCAGGAGCGCTCCAAGGAAAAGTATCAGCTCCCTGGATGAAACAGCAGAGGTTCTGGCTGGGGCACACCCCTGCCTGCATGTTCTTCCAAGGATTTGTGAAATAAATTGCGGTAATTAAAGGGCAATTAAAGAGCCAAACAACTCCTGAACGGACAAATTGTCACTGAGTGATTTCAGGCATCAAGGAGGGTTGTTGATATTCCTCCACGAGGATGCTCATCTGTTTGCACTCTGCATTGAATGGGTCTCACACAAGGTGCTCCAGCACCTCAGTGCAAGGAAATAAGGGGAAAAAAAGCCTGAGGAAAAGGATCAGTGGGAAAAGTGCTCAGAAAGACACGGACTCAACAGAGCAGATTTCTGAGCCAGTGGGTACAGTTCTACATGTGATGGGACTTGAACAATGTACTGATAATTCTTTGGGGGTTTTCCAGCTGTCACAAGGCAGACAAAGCCTATTCTGGTTGTAAAAAAGGAGGAGTGACAAGAAAAGTAGGACATCTGCATTGCTGTGGCACAGGCTCAAGAAAACGAAATAAAAGACATTTCAAACAAGCACAGAAATGCAAAGCTGTTCTCTGAGGATCACGTTAAAGCAGAATTAATAAATGGGCAAATCAAATGGCACAAGTTGCTCAGAGTGGAACAGCAAATCATTATTAAATCCGGGAGCAAACTCATTTTGACTGCTGCCCTGTTCAGAGGGCTCTGCTGCCCCAGGGACAGGAAATGTCAGGGAGGGAAGCAGATGCATCTCTTGTGTCAAAACAAATGACCCAAGAAACACAGTCACTTCTTCTTTTCTCAGCTCAGCTCAAGGTGTCGCCCACTAACCAGCTCCTCCTGCTCTGGAGATCTAGAACCCATCTAGAAAGATCTAGACCCAACCTGTGAATGCCTGGATCCAGTTCAGGACAATCTAGGAAGATCTGTGACACATCTAGGAAGACCTATAACCCATCCAGGAAGACCTGTAACCCCTCCAGGAAGATCTAAAACCCATGTAAGAAGATCTAAAACCCACCTAGGAAGGTCTGTAACCCACCTAGCAGAGCTAAAAAAAAATGGGTTATTGGTAATGACTCTAGAAGGAAAGGAAAACAGCTCTAAATCACAGCAGGGGTTGGAGGGGTGACCAAACAATCCTGGTTTATCCAGGACAGAGTGTTTTGGAGCTCAGAACAGTCTTCCATCAAGACTGTGGCATTTCCTTCCTGGCACGTTCCGAACTCAGCTTCGCAACATCCAAAAAAACTTCATCCAATTTAGAACCTCCCCTGAGCGGTGAGTCAGGACTCGATGATCTCAAAGGGTACTTTCCAAGTGGAATACTTCCATGATTACCTCCTGCTTCAGAAGGGAAATGCAATGGTAAAGCCCTCACCTCGTACTTCATGGTGAAGAACCCGTCGCCCCCGATCCCCTCCAGGGCGAAGGCCTGAACGATCGGCCACTTCTCCACGATGAACATGTCGAATATCTGCAGGTGACCTGCAAAGGACAGGGAGCACAGGGACATCCTCTCACAAATCCTGGCAGGGCTCACAGCTGGTCTGAACTCACAGAGGATCTCGGTTATCCTGGCTTTGTACAACTGGAAATATTTTTAAGTGAAAAGCGGGTTTTATATTTAAGTAAAACAACGCCACAGAGTAACAGGATGGTTTGGGTTGGAAGGGACATTAAAGATCATCCAGTTCCACCCCCTGACATGGGCAGGGACACCTTCCACTAGCCCAGGCTGCTCCAAGCCCCATCCAAGCTGGCCTTGGACACTTCCAGGGATCCAGGGGCAGCCACAGCTTCTCTGCCCAACCTGGGCCAGGGCCTCCCCACCCTC
>JAWMRA010000130.1:71280720-71293006 GCA_035584735.1 Pseudotriccus pelzelni
CTGGATCCCTGGAAGTGTCCAAGGCCAGGCTGGAGCAACCTGGGCTGGTGGAAGGTGTCCCTGCCCATGGCAGGGGGATGGAACTACATAATCTTTAATGTCCCTTCTGACCCAAACCATTATATGATTCTTTTGTTATAAAATCTGGAAGATCAGAAGAAAAATGAGGAACTGTCCTCATTTAAACAAAAAAAAAAAAAAGTGATGATGTCACCATCACTTGAGGACCTTGAGGTTTTATCTGGATGCACCAGCCCAACAGGCTTCAGGCAGAGAAGATCTTGCAAGCTCAGCACCAAAGCCCGGCTTTTTCGGTTTTAGGACAGAAGGAGGGAGAGAGAAAACAAAAAGATGTTAAACAAGAGAGGCAGCTGATAAGATTTACTCCTGTCGGGACACGGGGGAATTTATTCAGGCCCGGGGGGAAGGCACTGCCTTCACACAGAACCATTCACCCTGCAGAGCATCTGGGGTTTGGTTGGGGTTTTAAGCGCCCAGGGCAGGCGGGAGCTCTCCCAGCCAGGATCGGTGTTACTCCACAGAGACACGGGGAGTTAAGGAACAGATACATTATCGGAAAACAAACAGGAAATGGAACAATGCCAGCGATAAGATACCCCGGAGAGCAGATCAGGAGCCCTCCCAGAACAATGGCAAGGCCATTAATTAGGAAAGCCCGACGCCTGTCTCCAGCTGAGCCGGGAGTTCAGTCACTCCCGCCCCTTCCCAGCTCAGCACCACGGTGTCGTTAGACAATGGCTCAATCCCAGCTCCCAGGAGCTGCTCCTGCTCCTTGTCCTGCAGGCAGAGCACATTAAATTTGCTAAATTGGCAGAAAAGACTCCGACTAAACACGGGGAGATAAAAAAACACCAAACCAGCAGCACTGGTGTAAAAATGCAGCGGGCAGGGAGCAGGACGGTGAGGCTGGAGAAGGGACAGGTCACCTTCAACACACTCCCGGCAGAAGATGCACAATAATCCTTAGGACAGTCTCTATTTGGAAAAGCAATGGGATGAACAATTGGTGCAATGAACTAAATGTTCTCAGGATGTGGGAGAAACCTCAGCAAGAAGAGCTTTGTGTGGGATGGACCTAATGGAGAAAAAAAAAGAATCATCTAAAAAAGCAGTAATACGTGACCAGAGCCGTGATAAAATAAACTCTAAGATTTCCTGGCACAGCCTGTAAAGTACCCCATGCTCTCTGGGGAGGGTAAAAAGTAAATGCCAACCTTCAAATTCCTTTTTCCTGTCACTTGTGATGTCTTTTCTCCCCAGCAAAGAATGCAGGAATGCTACCAGGCAACCACTTCAAAATCAGATTAGGGCATTCTTTTAAAAAAAAAAACCCAAACCAGCTGTAAGTACATTTGAAGACTTGTATCAATACGGGCTCAGTTCTCACCTCTCTTCGGGATCTCACAATGCCAGGTTTAATTTTAGTACAAATATTAAGGAACTTGAAGCGAAGCTGTGAAAGTTTATACTGGTTTTAACTCACAGCCCAGTGTGAAACCAAAGCTGGGGTGAGGGAAGTGCATAACTCAGGTCATTAAAGGCAGCCAAGTGAAATAAAACATGCACTGACTGTAAAAAATCCCATAGTTAGGAGTATCTGCTTTCCACACGAGCCAACAGGACTCGGGGACGCAAAACTCCACGGTTTTTTGGTCATCTGGAGCTTGTATTTGATGACAGATTTAATGTATTTACAGCAGTGACAGGGAAGCCGTGCCAGAAATCCCGCAGGCTCCACGAGCCAGGTCGGAGCACACAAGAGCCCCATTGTGGGTGCTGAGAGATCAGGGCAAAGCACAAACCTCCCCACGGCACACAAATATTCCTATATTTCCATACCACAAGGGCTTAGTTATTAAGAGGGATGGTCCTATGAATGGAATAAATCCCCCATGTGACACGGAGGATTACACAAAGCAGTTCCTTTTGCCTGGAACACTTTCCCTGAAGCCCCGGAACGTTTGGAGTGGCTGTTCTTTGCCTGGGACTTACAGCCCAGAGTCACCAACACTCAGGAAATACTCCAGTGTCGGCCCAACTTGGTTTATGACATTCCATGAGCAGCAAAGGCCCAGCCCAGGTTGTTTATCCTGCATGATTAAGTCCCACTGGAAGGCTGACACAGTGACCTTACAGACCTCCTGACTGTCCGGTTGCTGCTCAGCCAAAGACTTAAACCCTGACCCCAGAAAACGTGGGATGGGAACACTCATGTGGTACAGTTTGCGTGGACCAAAGGACAACCTGGTTATTACACATATCTACAACTTTTTTGTATGTGCTGCACTAAATAAGCTTCAAATTTTCTTGCTAAAATAAAATAAAATAAAATAAAATAAAATAAAATAAAATAAAATAAAATAAAATAAAATAAAATAAAATAAAATAAACAGGCTGCTCTACCATTTCTCACACGGAGCTTCTTGAGGGCTACAATTCTCCAGCTTTAACTGTAATACAGTATTTAAACAATCGTTCCTCAGTCCTTCTCTCTAAAGAATTTCAATTATCATTTCTGAATTCTTCCTTTGCATCCTGACACTGATTATATAAAAAGAAACCAGAGTCAATGTTACATTATATTAATTATATGAAAGCAGCACAAAGCCCTGTTGCTTTCCCACAGCACACTTGGAAGTGCTCCTTTATTTCCTACTGTTCTCCCAATCCCAGAAGGAATAAAGCGCTGAAACCACCAAAGCTGTTTATGTGCCAGCAGTTAAATCCTAACTGCTCCTGGGTTTCTCATGCAACTATCTGAAGTTCTTTGCCTTATTAAATCAGTAAACAGGCTGAAGAATTTAGGGAGAAAAGAGAGCAACAATCAGCTGTTCCTTCCCTGAGAAACCAGGCTGGGGCTCGGGGCAGGCAAATGATCTTCATCTTTCTGAAATCTGTGCTGTCTTTTTGACTGCAGTGAGAATAAAAGGGGGAAAAATGTCAAACCAACCTAAAATGCAGAGGATTCCATCAGGCTGGGATTTGCTGCTCTGTGTCAGGATACTCTGAATGTTTCGGAGGCGGCTGCAGCTGCAAAAGAAAAGAGAATTTGTCCTCAAGGTCACTGTTGAGAAAGGTCAGATTTGGAGGCTCAAGAGCTGACTGAGCTTTTTCCTTTACTAGATGAACTTCAACTTGGGTATTTTGTGCTTGAAACACATTCAGACCTCGTATCAAACCATTCTGGGTTATTTCTGCCCACTAAAAGCTGAAATCCACAGCCCTGAAAAGACTGGAACCTGGAACTGTCCCTTCCAACCACGTGCTCTGTTAATCCCTAATCTCCTGCAAAAATTGCTGGGCAGGTTTGCTCTCACCAGGGCACCGGGAATTCCCTTCCCTGCAAACGTGGGGTGGGTGATGCCCACACAGGAAGGTGACATCGCAGGAGCACCCACATCCCAACAGCAGTTTGGGAAAGAGGAGCTCCAGCACCACCAGGGCGCTTCCACCCTTAAAATCCAAGCACATCCCAGACCTCTCACAGGTGCAATCAAAAAAGCAGGAACTTTTTCCCCTCTATGCCCAAGGAAATCACTGGATTATTCTCATAAACCATGAAAATAAACAGGAAAACTATAAATCTATAATATATCCTTGATAATATATCAGAACTGTTAAGTTTGGGGGAAAAACCTCCAAGGTCATTGAGCCCAACATTAAACAAGAAATGAAACAATGCCAAGTCCTGCCAAGATTTTTCATAATCGAAGTGAATAGTTCATGACATAGATTTTAATTCAGTAGTTCAAGATCCACCTTTAAACCAGGGAAAAATTCCATCTACGACAGGCAGACAGAGAGCAAAGCCATTTGTGCTTCCAGGCAACCTTCTGTGAGCTTGTTTAAACACAGATAAAAGACAAGAAACCTCACTGTTGATATTCCTGAATGTGTTTTCTTGTTTATAGAAGTGTTCAGCTCCAGGAAACAAATGCCTCTCACAGAAACATGTAAGCTAAATTCACGAGCAGTTCAAACAAACAACAAAGTCAGGTCAAATATTTCTGTTTTCATCATAAAAAGCAAATAGATCTTTTCAGCAATACCACAATTATCGTGCTCTACTTTCTCTGAAGGGCAAAAAAGGTTTCCATTATGGCCAATCCAAGGGAAATCCAACATCCACAGGGAAGGACAGACAATATTTTCAGAGAAAAAATCAGTGCAAACCACTCCAGCTTTAATTCTGCCCCTTTTTAGGTCACCCTCAATTATTCTTCTTGCCTCAAACTTCCTGATTCCTGGGCTGGATCAGTCTGCTGGATGCATGAATGGATAGTTCGATGTTAAATATGGAAACAGGAATTAAAGCCAGTGATGACAGCGAAGAGACACTTAATCAGGTGCTATCAGATGTTTGCCCATGTAGGGGGTGCCAGGAAATTAATGAAAACAACACTGCAATTTCTGCTGCACATTTTAGCAACTTCTAATTATTCACTCTCCAAAACCTAACCTAAAACTGTCCCAAATTAAGGGGTTTTATCTTACTCTGGGAGATTTGTGGTCTATCATCGAGCAGGACCCCAAATCAGCTGGGTGAGACGATCCACTGTGACAAACTGAGCTGGGTTATTTTTATTTAGTGCTCATATTTTCATACTCCCCACGTCACAAGACCAAGAGCAGAAAAAATTCACAGTGGGCACAAATTGGACTTGTTTCATTGGTTGGTATGGAAACAGGCCCACAGTTATCTCAGGACCAGGAAAGCAGAACTGCTAAAGCCTCTGAAAAAAACAAAAAAAAACCCAAAAAACCAAAAAACTAAGAAAATTAAATAATTGCAAGTACAAAGCTTCTCAAAATGCTTCTCAACTGGCTGCAATTCCAGGATTCCCAGAGTGACTGAAGGACAGGTTGGAAGGACCATGGGAAAACATGGCCAGGGACTTCTGCAGGGACACAACAAGCAGACTTTTATTAAAACATTTCCCATCTGTGAGGAGAGAAACTGTCGTCAGAAAGAGCGTTATAATGTTTCTATCTGAGGGCACAAGGGGGGATTTTTCACTCAACCCCTCAGAAACAAGATGCGATAATCCCTCTACTGCCTGTGTTCAGCTAGGAAGGCAAGTTTAAGGAATTCTCCAGCCAAACAAAGGTTTTTCTGGAGAGTAAAAGGTTTTTAAAACCTCTTATGCATTATAAACACGGCAGGAATACACACATTGAGTTTGCTTTAATATTCACCCCCCCCCAGTGATCCCTTTTATTAAAAAAAACTATTAGAACTCAATTTGACAAAGAACAAGGTAAAAAACTCACAGGGAAAGATCTTTCCATTTATTAAAAAACACTATCATTATGTATATATATTTTATATATAGATATGATACAAGGGAACCTATTCTTAAAATCTTTAAGTTTTTTTCACAGCTTCCAACAAAGGGTGACCCAACCACATTTATCTTTTAAAATAAGATTTAATGACCCAGAGCAGGGAAAAAGCAAAATAACACATATTTTGTTGTCTTCCTGAGCTCTGTGAAAGTATTTTCTGGGCTGTCCAAGTAAACTGCAGTGGGAGGGAAAAGAGAAGAGGAACTGTGGGAGGAAAGTACCTGCATGTTCGTTCTGGGGTGGGTATTTCTCCCTTCCTTAAAAATACATAAAGTTCTCAGATTAAGCTGCTAAAATACTTCTGCCAAGTAAATCTGGGTGTCAGGAGACAGTCCTGACACAGGAGGTGAAAGCACAGGGCAAATTAGAAGTTCACAACTTCACAATGAGATGCAACGACCAAAAAGATGTTTTTGTTTCGTTCCTAACACCAAACAACCTTCAGCAGAACATTTTTCTTCTCCTCATTTAAAGAAGTGGTTTCTGGGAGAGCATTCTTTGATAGAGCTCCTGCACAGAAATATTTCCAACATCATCTACACCGTTCCATCCAAAGGCTGGCAAGAAACACAGCAGAGCTGTGGGTCTGAAGAGAGATGCCTTTCAGAGACAGGGAAGAGAATAATTAGAATTCTTATGACATGCTTGTAAACAATACAGGCTAAACTGGGTATAAAGTCGGGGAGGGGTGGGGGGGGAAAGGCATTTTCTTGCATTTCACATTAACCAGCCATCTGACAGAAACAAAGGGACTGTCCTGGGAACAAAATACCGAGGCTTTTCCCGACTCCCAAGCGAGCTCCCTGCAAGGGCACTGACTTTTTCCTCCTTCGCATTTTGACCACAGTCACACAACTTCAAACAGAAACAAACCAAGAGCAACAGAACAAACTAGAAGTTTCCACACCACGGCACAGCACTCCGAGATTTGGGCTTCTTGCCCTGGAAGATGTGGCTCTGGAGCCACCATACACATAACCACAATCAAATGTACAGCAATTTGTGCCATTAGGTGTGTTTGGAAGCACAGTTTCATGAAGCCCCAAAATCCTTCCGTGAGATTTTCCATTCAACTCATTCAATGAATTCTCCGTTTTCAAGAGTTTGGACAAGACAAGAGCTGGAAGCTACTCGTGATTCCACAGCCTACAAAACAACTTCAGAGACGGAGGAGAACTCACAGGAGGTGAAGTGGGAATTTTCCCAGCACTTCTGGCCAGGAGATGTGATTTCTCCACGGTTTTGAGGCAGGATAAGACGCTCCAACAAGGGGCAGCCTCGCCCTTCCCGCTGCCTTTGTGTCTGCGCTAACGATCCTGCAGCCATGTGTCAAGTCGGATCAGCTTATGGATCCAAACAACCTCCAGGCCGGGAATTAGAAGGAAAACAACGCTTTCCAAGAGCAGCAAAGCTGAGCTGACTGCTGATGAAGGCAGGTCAAAAGGCAAAGCCACCGTTTGGGGTGACATCTGGCAATAATGGGTGTTTGGGCCAATTAAGGAACTATACCTTGACGTGCTTGATTTTCTGCTGATCTTGGACTCGATCCAAAAGAAAAGGAGGGGGGGGAGCGGAAGATAATTGACAATCATTAACTTCTCAGAATTAGTGCTCATCTGTTCACGTCTTCACACTAATTATGCAAAGCACCTCGCCTTACAACAGCCGGGCTGTCACAGCTTAGGGGCAGACACGGCGCTGCGAGGCACAGGCTGTCGGCAAATAAAGGCAATATTAACAACTCTGCCTTCCTCCAGCACAAAGGACAAACGCGTTTCCTCGGTGCCCGATTCTCCATTGAATTCCGTTTCTTTTCCCCACAATGCGCTGCTTTTCCTCGCTGCCGGCTGGATTTAGGCTGCGTGTGAGCCCGTCCCCTCCCTGACGTGGTAATCCAGCGGCAGCGATATTAGCATTGATCCCGGGCCGGTTCCCGATGGATCCCCTCCCACAGGCTGGACGGTGCTTGAACACCGCGCTCGGCTGACAAAGGGGAGCATTTTTCTCCGTGTCGCGGCAGATGTTCCGCTGCTCCTCCCCCACAAAGGCTCCCAAAAACCCGCACGTGGCCGAGGTCTGATGGACGGCAGCGAACAAGGGGGAAAATCTGCTATCCCTGGCAAGCCTGGGAGAATCCTCACATATCCCGGGCTCATCTGCAGGGAATGACTTGGCCAGATCCCTGCTCTCCACCACAGACAATGGTTTTGGCAGTAACTGCTCGATTTAACATCAATAAATAAACAGGAAAGTTATTTATTCCCAAATCTCATTTCTTATTAACTTGCTGTTACTACCATCTGGTTCCACTCTATCTCCCCCCGCCCCCCCCCAAATCAAGTTTATTTTCAATGGGCCTTTTGTTGACCTCCCAATTTCTACCTGAAACATTATTATTATTGTCTGATATATCAAGAGTCCAGGATTTCCCTGGATTTCCCCCAGTCTGACATTATCACCACCTTACTGGAACTGTGAAAACAGAAGTCAGACTGTGTTAAAGACTCTCAGAATTCCATTAATTTCAAAAGCAGACTGTTTGAAATGTAATATTTAGCTTGAACAGTGACATGCTTTCTCAGTTTTTTGGTTTGGTTTTGTTTTCCATAGCTCACTAAAATAACTGTTTTACTACTTGGCATTCTCAAAAGACAATGGCATTCACCCACCTTAAAACACATTTCTAATGTATTTGAATGTAATGTAATTTAATGTATTTTAGTATGTATTTTTATATATTTTAAAAGACAAAATTTTCCTGTTATTTCCCAAAGTTCTCTAAAATGAACCCGGAGAACCTGACCATAAATAGATCCAACAACTTTTTAGCAACAGTAAGTAGCAAATATCAAAACTGGACATGAAGAAATTTCAACTCCGGGAATTCCCAGGACCAAATTCCTCACTTCTTGACTTCAAACGGTCAGGAACATTTAATCTTTATTTTTTCTGCATTTCAGAGACCTCAAAGCACAAAGGAACAAGCCCGAATCTCTCCTTCCTAAACCTCCGGAACCGCCTGATGCCAGTGGCACATCAGAGGCTTGTGGAGGATCTTTGGCACTCCAGCACATCCCAACAGCAGCCCCGTTTACTGGGAATGCACATCCACCTTCACACAGGCATTTCCTGGACAGAGCAGCCCTGTGGCATCTTTGTTGGCCCTGAAGAACTCAGGGACTGGACCTGACGTGCTGCCCCTCGCCCGCACAGCGCTCAGAGCCACAGCCTGGCTGCTCTCTCTGTTTATCGGGCTCGTTTAGGATTTCTGTTGCATTTCCACTTCCTGAGGTTGCAGCACGTTCTTGAGGACATCAGCTATTCCCCCTCAGAAAACACGACCACTGAAGAAACGGCACTGACTGAAGCAGCAGGGGCCGAGCAGCAGCTCCAGGGGGATTGCTGTGCCTCTGATTAGAGGGACAAGGCACTGTCTGGCACCTCAAAAATCACAAGTTAAACCTGTGGTGCCTCAAATTTCCCCTTCAGAGCCCATTCCTGGAGCACAAGCTCTGCAGCCACGTGGCCGCGAAGCTCCAAGATGCTTTTCCATCACCTCAATCCCAACAGTTGCAAAGGGGGCACCTGAGCTCCATGGCGAGTGGACGTGACAGCTCTGCTCCTCTCCTCGGCCAATCTTCCTTCTACCTCTCTGTTCCCATCACTTATTTAATTCCACATCCCTCTTAACTTTGGCCGCAGTCAAGCACAAACCTTAAGCCACCTTGCTTCACATAGCAGAAAACCATCCGTATTCGAGGAATGGGATTTGCTTCCCTTTTTTCCCCCCTCCTGTAACTTCAGCAAGTCAAATCATCTCTACCTTTGCACTGATAAAATCCAGTGCCCTCCTTAAAAACAATCCGGTGGAACTGTGCTGTTACAAAACTGCTGAACCTCGGCATAATTCCACCAGGAACACTCGGGTACAGATTCAATCTTTCCACACAAACCCCCCGCCATTAAAAACCGGTTGGGAAACCACAACAACTCCTCGTTTCCGGCACCGCTCTGTGCTCCCAAACCCCCCTGCAAGGGGCTCCTCTGGAGCCGCAGGAAAAAAGCCACATCCTTAAACCACGGAGTGACTGACGACAGAGCGGTTCGGAGGATGACAATGTTAAGCACGGAGGAAGAGGCGGCAGGGAAATTAACCCGAGGACTCGTTTTGCATTTCCCCACGTGGTGAGAACTCCTCTGTGTTTCTGTTACCAGCCGGGGGAATGAACAAGGAGGATTTGCCTGCTCCGCTTTGCACAAAGGTAATTCAAACTGGGAGGGAGCAGAGTCCTCCCAAACACGCCAAATCCACGCTGATTTTCACGGGGAGATACTTAAAACAAGCATTCAAGAGACATTTTGCTCAGAAATTAAGGAAAACACTCATTCCCCACCGAACACAGGCACAGGAAGGATGACATCACCTTCCAAAAAGACATCCCCTTTTTTGGGCAGTTTTCCTCTCTGAGTTAAGGGATTTTTCATTTCTCTTTCCAAACCCATTCTTTACTTGCTGGTGTTGTTGAGGGTCGCCAGCTCCCCACATGGCACAGCAGAACTCCGAAGTATGTGGAAGAACTCCAAGAATTCCCTGTGGCCCTTACTCCAGCCTTTATATAGTCTGAAGAATTTTTCCATTCCTGTTTGGGACTCGGGGGCAGGGCGAGGGAGGGTCACAGATTGCTTTGTTTTAAGTTATTTTTATGAACTGCCTGCTATCTGCTGACTGCTTGGGAAATTTATGGCAAACACTGGCCTCCATCTGGGCTGAAAATAAAAAACAAAAAAGGGAACACAAGAACGAGATGTTGAGGAGGAAAAAGAAATGAACAGACGACATGGCTCCTCTCAAGTGCCAAATTCCAGATGCTGGCTGGAGCTCCCAGTGGAGCTCAAAAGCTTGCAGATGTTCCCAGAGCCTGAATGCTCTCATGACAACTCTAAAACAGGGTCTCAGATTACAAAAATCACTCAGGAAGAGAGAGGCTTGAGTGGAAACCATTTTCTCTTGCAGCATTTTGGTTTTGTTGTTCCCATCTCGGCGCTTTGCTGCGGATCGTGAGCTTTTAGGTGCTTTAAGGAAACAACTGAGCTCTTCCTGAACAATTAGGATTCACTTATTCAGTGAAAAAAATGATTTGAAAAGGTCACTTTTGCTTCTCTCTCATGAGCAATTCCATTTCTGAGTGCAGGCAGAGGGGGAACGCAACCGGCACAGCCACGTGTTACCAGCAGAACAATCTCCATTTCTCTCCCCTCGGAGCAGAATTCCTCATTTCACAGGCAAATTGTCCAAAAAGTGAAAATGCTTTTGTTCCCTTCTTGTGCTAAACATGAAAAGCTGTTTGTTTTCTGGTGGGTTTTTTTTTTTTGTTTTGTTTGAATTGAAAACCTCCAGCAAAACACAGCCCCAGGTTGCTCGGCCAAGTGTTTGTCTGCAGTTCACGTGCAACGTCCCTGTTTCCCTATTATCTGGCTTCCCACTGGTGAATGCTTCCATGTATTGTGCTGGAACTATTGAAAGCATCAAGCACCTCGGTTCCTGGGCTGTTCTTCATGGCATTAAGGGACAGAATTGTTGGATCATGAAGGTTGGAAAAGCTCTCTGAGAGCATCGAGTCCAACCTTACCCCGCCGCCACCAAGGCCACCACAAACCCACGTCCCCAAGGGCCACAGAAATGTCTTTTAAATACCTTTTAAACACCTGGTGACTCCACCCCTGCCCTGGGCAGCTGTTCCAACCCTTGACAGCCCTTCCAATGGAGAAATTTTCCCCTGCTGTCCAACCTAAACATCCCCTGGCACAACTCAAGGCCGTGTCCTCTATTCAAACCCTTCAGGCTGCTCCTGAAGTCTCCTCCAGGAAACAGAGCCCTGGCAACCCTAGGACACCTGAGCTGACACCTGAGCTCCCAGGGCCAAGGCCACCATCTCACATGTCCCCCCACCCCACCTCCTCCAAGCCCTATCCCACGTATTTCTGGCAGTGTTATTCCCTTTGTATCCTCCACAACCACCCAGCAGGAGCCCACACAAATACACCACCTCCTTTCCCTCCAGAATCCCTTAACCCTCTCCCAAACTTCCTGCCCTAATTTCCCTTTCCTACCTTTCCCAAGCCCTTTTTCCCTGTCTCCAAGGCAGTCCACACCCATCCCCTCCCAAACCAGAGCCAGGTTTATCTCCTCACAGGAGCAGGACCCCAAGCTCACTCCCTCCACACCAGACCCCTTCCAAGCCCCCCTTGTTGTCCCCCTCTCCCTCATCCACCCCAGCCTCCCACACACCCTGCTCCAGCAGGATTCCGGTTTTTCCAATCCCTACATCCACAAGGTCACGTCAGGCCCCTGCCTGCCCTCCTGTCAGGGCCACCAACACCTCCTCCTTGGTAGCCACCTGCCCAATTTGCCTGTCCCTATTGTGCTGATCCCTTCCCTCCTGTTCCCAGCCCCTCACACGCTGCTCCCACTGCTCCTGCCCCACCGAAATCTCCTTAATGACCCCAAACCTCCCCTGCAACACCCCCAAAAACATCCCTGCACGCCAAAAAAACCCTCCTTAATGCCCAACCCCTCTCTCCCACTCCCAATGCCCTGCACCGATCCTTTCCATCCCAGCGACCCCAAATCGGTATCAAACCCTATTTTCTCCACAATCAGCACTATCAGCTCTCTGAACACCCCAGTCTGGGTCACATCGAACCCCTCAACGCCCCCTCATCTCCCTTAAAACCCCTCCTTAATGCCCCAACCCCTCCATCCCACCCCCAAGGCCCTGCATCCCCCACCCTTCCCACCCTGACGCCTTCAAACAGGCGGTCAAACCCTATTTTATCCCCAACCGGCGCCACAGCTCTGTGAAAACCTCACCTTCTCCCACACCAACCCTCTCAGCACCGCCTCCTATCCCTTAAAACC
>JAWMRA010000130.1:71302170-71316180 GCA_035584735.1 Pseudotriccus pelzelni
AAGTGCAGGACCCGGCACTTGGCCTTGTTGAACCTCATCCCGTTGGAATCAGCCCAACTCTCCAGTCTGTCCAGGTCTCTCTGCAGAGCCGTCCTGCCTTCCAGCTGATCGACATTCTACCCCAACTTAGTGTCATCTGCAAATTTGCTAATGGTGGACTCATCTAATCCCCTCATCTAAATCATTATATGCTCCACAGCAAGCAGACGAGAAAGCCTGGTGGGCATTTTTGTGTGTGTAGTAGCTCCATATCAGTCTCCAGCATAGGCAATTATGATATTGATTTTCCTTCATCCTAACAGTGGATGTCTTACTTGATGCATCATCTTATTACAGCTAGCAAGACAAACCAAGTTACACTGCAGTCAGGCTTTTTCACCTTCCCACACTCAAGGAGTCTGTGGAAGGCCAGAGGGATTGTCTGGAGCTCTGTGTCATGTTACACCAGTGTTAGTGGCATCAGTGTCCTGTGTTTCTCCAGAGACACAGACAGAAAAGTTGTAGGACATGTAGCCCTGAACCCAGTGTGGCACTGGGAAACAAGCTGCTTCTCCCTCTCCAGCTGCCCACTCATTACCCAATCTGGAGCTTGCCTGCCCACTAATTAGTTACCAACTAATCATCATTTCATTAACACACCAAGCATGTGCTGTTTGCCCATGTGTGTAAAATGGGGACAAGTTGTTGCCTCATGTCAGGCTTTAGTGTTCTTCCCTCAATGGTTGCTAGAAGACATTAACTTTGGAAGTGCTTTGAGCGTGTCATGTGCTAAACATTTCCAGCGACCTAAACCAATCTCCTTCTCCCAGTGTGCCTGAAGTGTGACTTGCAGGAGAGACTGCTCGACCCAGCTCTGCTTTCGGGGCCGGCTGATGGCACTGTGAGAGCAGCAGATCCCAGTTCTCCCTGGCACGTGGCAGCCTGGCCAGCCACAGGGCTGCACAAACTCCGGGTGGTGAAGTAAGTGTTGCTTCGTGCCTCACGGTTAGTACCTGGGAGGTGGTAGAACAGCAGCTTCGCTCTTCCTGTGCAGCATCAACCTGGGACCTGGTAACATCATCATAAAGCACTGGGGGACTTAAAGTTCTGGTGAGCAAAACTGTGATGTGAGAGACCCTCAGCCCTGTAACTCTTGTGGTCGTGGAACAGCACGGCCCACACACAGACAGGAGCACAGCCAAAGTGGTGTTATCGTGTCACTGGCACTGATGAGCGTAACACCATAGGTGTTATTCCTGCAACAGTTGTTTCCCTCCAGTGTAAAGTTCTGTAGATTGCAGGCATTGCAGTAATTTTGCTGTTTTCTCACTACCTAATGAAGCCGCAGCAATTAACTGGATGTCAGAGCCTGAGCTCATTAGCTGGATTAGTAGTAAAAAAGCAAGCAAAGCCTCATAGCGCTGTGTGACTTCACCTAAGGATGTGCTCACTTTCCTGTCAGCAGTTCGTGGCTGGTAAGCACAGAGCATAGCACAGGTGATGCTCTCTAGTATCTTTTCTGAAGTTTACTTATAGGGGGGAAAAAGTTATTTTTGAACTATGCAGTTAATATTAAAATGATTCTCATCCTGTCAGTAGCTGAAGAGCGCTAACAGGAGCCATGTGCTTGCAGGGCTCTGAAGTCTGAGGGGGTCTGTGAGTCTGTACTGTATGGCCTGCCCTTCATCATCAAGCCCACAAGCTGCTGGCAGCTGGACTGGGATGAACTGGAGACAAACCAGCACAGCTTCCATGCTTTATGTCACAGTCTTCTGGTGAGTGTGTGTGTGAAAATTGCAGTGTGATGGGGAGGGGTTGCCAGAGAAAGGAGTAGTTAGTGCAAACCCCATAAGATCTGTAGCCTGCACCAGAAAACATATTTCAGAAGCTGCAGCTCATCTTATGGGCCAGAGCTGTGCTTGTAAATCTTTCCAGCCAGGGCATCCACTGGAAAGGTGCTACAGCACATCAAACCTTAGAGCAGACCCTCGAGCCTACCAGAAATCCAGTGTTTGGGGATATGAAGTGCAAATGTCAGAGTTGGAGTTAGATCTGCATCTTTCACTCTGAAAAAAAATTAACTAAAGCTTGGACTGTGTAAGACTGTCCATTACTGACAAGTTGTAAAGCAAAATTGGATGTTTTTCTTAAAAATCGACTTGCATTTAATTAAAAGATGTCCTCAACCATACTGCAGAATATTGTTCTTATTCTCTTGTGTGAGTGTGTGCCTGCTCCTGAGCACTGCGGCTCACGCTGACAGCGCTGAAGGAAGTGGCTCTTGCCTGTTGTTCACATTGGGTTTGGCTTTTGCCATTTAGCAGAGGAAGTGGATGCTTTTGGCCAAGCACGAACCTCAGAACACCAGTCCAAACTGGAACATTGTGGTCCATTCCTATTACGTCATCGTCCCTTCCGACTCTGCCACTCTCCTTGTCAAAGCAGTCGCCATCAGAGAGCTCCTGCTGCCTTCAGCCTTCCCAGCCCTCCTTGCTGAGCACCCCGAGCGAGTCCGTGGCCCCATAGAGGTGAGTCAGCGCAGCCCTGCTCTAACCTCTGTGCCCAGGTGCCAGGGGAGTCGCTGGAGCCCTGCACTAACCCCTGTGCAAAGATCCAGCTGTACAGGCAGAGAGCAGAGCAATGCTCAGCCCCTATCCACAGGCCATGCAGCTGCTGCTGAAGCTGTAGCCATCTCCCTCATTGCCAGGGAACACAGGTCTCCTCACACCTCAGAGAGAGGTGCTTTAGGCAATAGGTCAATCAATACATAGAGTACTTCTGTTTCTTCCTTTCTTTCAGGCTTCTGCATTTCCTGTTGTTCTCCCAAACTGTCTGCCTCTGCTCCAGGTGCTGCCAGGAAGGGCGGAGCTCTCACTATAGTCTTAGCAGATGAACAGAGAAGGAAGTGGCTTTGAAAATGTCTAGTGACAGCTGGAACGTGATGGAGCGCTCCAAAGCTTCTTTCCAGCAGAGGACATACCCTGCAGCTTTCTTCATAGACAGTTAATGCCTGTCTTTTGCAGCAGTGTTGTCTGTCTGTTGTGGAGAGTGGGAAGAGGTCTTATGAGGCAGAGTTGAGGGTGACAGTGCCCAGAAAGCGTCCTTCAGCTTCTTGGCGGATTCTGGGCATGGGAAAGGATAGGACTGCATCTTGCAAGGGAATGCTTAAATCCATTAAGACCTGGTAGCAAATGCCTCTTGTTCCATACTCAGCTAAGAGTGCTCCTTGTGGGTAGCAGCACAGCCAATCAGTGCAGGGTGGCACAGAGTATCTGCAACACTCATCCCTGGAAACCACCCCCCCAGTGCTAAAAACAACAAATCCCGCCCCCACACAAACACCACAGCCTCCACCTGTCACATCCCATAGCAACTCAGTTCTTTCTCCTGAGCAGAGCGCCCTGAACAGCTTGGAAGTAGAAGTTGCTTATAACCCCTTACACCTAAAAAGCAACCTCTACAAATACCTGAAGAGTTCGTTGTACAAACCTCCACACCGTCAGCAGGCCCAGCCCCGGGAGCAGCGCCCAGAGCGGCATCAGCCCAAGCAGGTAAGTCCCTTGCCTGTGACCAGCCTGGAGCGTGTGCTCTGCTCTTGTGGTCAACTTCCTACAGAAGGGCTGAGGGCAGTTTCCTGGTACCAGCAGGGACGGGTGCAGGATCAGCTCGTGCAGCTGACAGGAATGCTGGGCACATTCAGACACAAGTGGGACAAGCCAGCGCTTCCTTCCACAAGGTGCATTTCTGGTTTGTCCCTGTCTTGCAGCACCAGAGCAGAGCCAAAGCTGCCGTGGCACCCCTTCTGATGGCTCCCTCTCCCCTCCAAACATTCAGACCAGCAGCAGCGAGGAGGGACTCCTGTGAGCGCTCCCCCCTCCCCAGGGAGTATGATGAATTCCTGCAGTGAAGCCCAGGCTCTGCTGGGACTGCCCACGTGCAGTTACAGCTCAGCTTCTTGCTCAGCTGCACTGGCCGGAAGTGGTCAGGCAAGACACTGGGCTCAGCCTTGGTCAGACGGGCCCTTCCCATCGTTTGTTCCTCGTCGTTTTACAGTTTTGTTTGTCACCGAGTCAGTCTGCAGGAAGTTTGCTGCTCTGGGGGCCTCTGGACAGAGACCCAGGTATTCCCCACAACACCACGTATTTCCTGTTCTTGTCGGCACACATCGCAAGCGTGCCTGAAATTTTGTTTTCTGAGACTGGACTAACGCAGGCCACAAACCACAGATTGCTGTCAGCGGGTGCAGAGGAGCTGCAAGCAGGGTGGTGAGGAAATCAGACAGATGAGGCAGGCAGTGACACCGAGCTGCCCCCATCCTGCAGCAGCAGGTTCAGTGGGGTGTTTGAATAGGCCTAAAATGGGGCTCTTGAATTTGATCTTAAACAGCCTGGAATTCTGCCCTCCCGGGCGCAGCACTACCCATGATGATGATGATTTGCTTGCTTCTGAGGTTGGCCTCACTGTCCAACACCCCAGCCAATGAAGGGGTTTGTAGCAAGTGCCAAGCCAGGGCTGGCTCCTGCACAGTGACATCTCACGCAGTTGGAACTGCAGCACAGCCGCATCCCCATCTCCTCCTCCTGGACCACCTGTGCCTATGGGGCTGGTCCACGAGCCAACACAGCAATACATTTTGGCAGGGTTCAGAAGATTCTCAGATCATAGTACGGTGTGGCAGGGGAGGAATGCAGCACCACACTGGCCTAGAGCTTTTCACAGAGTTTCTGCCCAGTGCTGGCACACATGTCAGCCTGATTTTCAGTGCAGGTGTAGGGCAGCTGCCCCTGGCAGGGCAGAAGCTGAGGGCAGCTCAAGCAAGCCAAGGTGGGGTGGTGTCTACCAGCCCCCTGATACCAAGCACCAGCACAGTTTATGTTCTACTTACTTCGTTCTGACAAGCTGTTTCAAAATAAAGTTATCCAGCATAATGTTCACTTTCTGCCCGTGTTTATAATGTGTACAGCATTGCTATCCCAGCACTGACCTGTGCTTCCTGAGAAACAGCTGCAGTTGAGCAAGGGCACAACACAGTCACCGTCCTCCACAGGGGCTGTTCAGCAGGAGTGCAGAGCTGTCAGAACCGTCTCTTCTCCCTGGGTTCTCAGCTCATCAACAGGCCCTGACAGCCATCCAAGGGCACAGGCCTGCTCTTCCCATGCCCTGGCATCTCAGGCAGCTGCTTGCAGCAAGATATCAAGGGCAGATACCCTGGAAAACAAGGCAGACACCCCTGCAGGCACAGGGATATGGCCTCATTGTGTGCAGTCTGGTGGCCAGCTCTACCCATCTCTAACACACTGGGGAAGGGACAGGAGCAAAGGGCAGTCATATACATACAAATGACCCAGCCTGGGGTGTGCAAACCAGGCAACAATATGGGAATGACAAAATCAGGTGGGGGAGGGAGAGCAGCAGGCATGAGATGAAAAGTCTTTGGAAGTCCTGAGTTGCCTGTTAGAAGATTCTATTGCTGAAGCAAGAAAAATAAATATGCTTTCTTCGCAGCCAAGAGGAGAGCGGGGCCGTGCAGGGACTACTGGGCTAGCACAGATGCTGTAGCATCTTCCTTCCTCACTATCACCTTTTAGGTGCCAGTTGGGTCAGCCCACTCAGCTCCATGGGATGGTACAGGCACAGCACACAGAGGTGCCCACAGGGATGGAGATGAACAAATACCCAAGGCTGTATATGAAGGGAGAGCCCCAGGGAGGCTGCTCTTCGTTGTTTTAAGTTATGGAGCTTCTCACTGGAGTCATGAGCAACAATTATGGACAGGTGGCCTGGGCCACCTAAGCAATGCCCAGAGCTCATCTCTGATGAGCAGGTGGACAGAATTGCTCTTGGGCTATGGACAGGGACCCAGCATGGATGGGAACACAAGCAAGGGACCACCCAGCAGCCAACATCCCTCTTTTCCTGCCCCTCATCCCAGCAGGAACTGCCTCAGGGCTGTGACAGGGCTGAGGGTTCCCCCTGCAACTTGGGCGCCAGACAAATGGCCAGTCAGAGCTTACCACCTTGTCACCATCACACCAGCATGGGGACCTGAACCTGATCCTCCAGACTTCGCCAGCAGCTTTTGGCTCCCTGGGTCTGAGGTAGGGCTGCAGGAGTCATGCTTAAACCTCTGCACAGGTACAGTACAGCGCTGTCACCTGCCTGCCATGCTGCTGCCAGTAACAAAAGGCGGGTGAACCTGCAGAAGTAACCGGCAGTCCCATCCGGACATGGGTGCAGCCAATACCAGCGTGCCTCATCTGATCCTACACAGAAGGACATGGAAATCTCTAAAAACCAGTACCAGTACCAAAAGGACAACCTGTTTTTCCTGTGCATAGATTCCTGCCCGAGGCTGGCCCCACTGCAGTCAGCCTCAGACCACATCGCAGATTTTGCCGTTTAAGTCAATGGTATCCAGATTGGGCTATCCCAGGCCTTTCAAGAGCAGCGAGGGATCAGCAGTGGGATCAAGCTGGGGAAAGAGGGATCCTGCGACTAATAAACAGCCACTGAGCTGCAGCAGAGCTGGAGCCTGTCCCTTCCCAGCCTTATGCATGGAGGCCGTCACATCCATGCCCTGATCAGCACATAAATATAGCTGTGAGCCTGACTCTCACATCCCTTAATCCCCTGGCAGCAGGGCATCCCAGCCACAGCTGCACCTGGCACGCACTTTTCATTGGCGTTTCCCCTTAACTCAGTAACTCTGGCACAGACACGAATGTGTAACTGTATGAAGAGTGCTCAGCTGCTCTGCAGCAGGACCAGCATCTCCCCATCCATCCAGACAGCTCAGACAGGCAAACGTGTCATTCTGAGACATACAGACTTTAATATTAAAATAATTTTGTATAAAAATACTTCTGAAGACTGATGGCAAGCAGTCTTCCATGCACCACAATGGGCATCTGAGCCCTGCAGCCTGGTCAGAGGGCAAGCCAGAGCAGAGCCAGCAACAGGTACAGGACAACACAGCCAGGTCTTCCTGTGATCAGGAGGCAGCAGCAGAGCCAGCTCCAGAGCAGAAGCACCCTGGCACCTGTGCCAGCCACAGCTCTCTTGTTCTCGCTGTTAACGCTGCAGGGAAAGGCAGCCTCTCAGTGCTGGTAAGCAAGAGGGGCTCCGCCTGAGCCCAAATAGTCCCCACCCCTAAGGCACTCCCGGACCCATGGAGGAGCACAGCTGGCACTGGGACGCCAAGTCTCATCCAGGCAGATACAGAGGAGCAGCACCCTATATCTCTCCTAAGTCCTCATAGACAGGCAACAAGCTGCACTCATCCACAGACTGCTCCTTCTTCTGCAGGTGCTGGGGCTTTACCACCTGGGTGTACAGCACCTCCACATTGTTGTTGTTGCTGCTGTTGAGGCTGGGTTTGGCGACTACCTTCTCAGGAGCAGCACTTCCCCACCGCCTCCCATGGTCCTCGATCCTCTCCACACTTTTGGAGATAAAGGGTGCCTGAGGCTTGGGGGCAGGGACTGGCCTGGGGCCCTTGGCCTTAGCCTGGAAGGCAGGTACTGAGTAGTCATCAGTGCTGGGGCTGTAGGGGTGCTCGTAGCTGCCTTTGCTGTCATGGCCCTGGGTGCGCCAGGCCTCACCTGTGGGTCGCGCCTCGTCATAGATGCAGGCAGGAGGGGGCAGCGAGCAGGCAGCACGACCCTCAGGCTCGTCGTAGATGTGCTCCTTCTGCCCGGGCGCTGGCGGTGCCCGGCTGCGACCCTCAGCACCGACCTGCTCATAGGCGCCTGAGTACAGTGGCACCAGCACCCGAAGCTTCGTCTCATCCGAGGCCCCGCCGGGTGCCTTGGCCCCGCTCGTGGGCTTGCTGTCCACAGGGTCCGAGTACAGTGGGTCTGGCCAGGGCCGGAGGCTCTTCACTGAGTCCAGGGGCTCCGAGTACACGCTGGACGGGTCCTCGGCTGGCAGCACGGCACGGAGCACCTTCGGCAGAGGGGAGCGCGGGGGCGTGCTGGGGACTGCAGGCTTGCTCTGTGGCACAGGCAGCTCTGGCAGAGTCCGGGTCTTCAGCAGAGATGTGGCGTCTCTCTCCTCTGCCGCTGCACTGGCCCTGGGTGCCAGCCCCACTTTGGGTGCCGGGGTATCACCCCCCTCGGCGGGCGGCTCCAGGCTCAGGGAATCAGCCAGGGCCTGGCGAATCAGCACCATGCTGGGGCTGTCTGCATCCAGCGAGTCACAGCTTTGCCGGTTCTCCTCCACTTGCGCTTTCTGCTCCTGGATGGAGGCTTCCACGAGGCGGAAGATCTCGTTGCCCTGCTTGGTCTCAAAGGTGAAATTTCCAGGTCCTGAGTCACAGCGCCTGCCAGCTTCGAAGGAGAACATCACCTGTGGGGGAATCGGAAGGGTCAAATCCCGATCAGCACCTGCCAACCTAGTGCACTGTGCAGACTGTGCTTCCTGCTGAAGAGTGTGTGGCTGCAGCGCTGATCCCGCACATTCCACAAGAGACTGGAGTGAACATCCCGTTCCTTCTGGTCCCACAGCAAGGGCCACTCTGAGGGGCATGCTGTGGCCAGCAGCTGGCCAGGGATGCACATCAGAGGACATCACTGCAAGGGCCCCAGAGGCAGAGCTGCAGGTCCTGCTGGAGACCTGCTGCCTTCCCTAAGCAATGCCAGCAGCATCAACCACTGGCACCAGATAGTCTAGGAAATAATACCGAGCAGGGAGTAGGGTGAGCAGATGAGTGACAGTTCAGCAGGGGAAAACTACTATGGGCATCTTGAGTAAGTCAGCATCAGACAGAAGGGAGTGATCTGGAAGCAACAGATACAAGAGGAAAAACAGTGCACAAGTTCCCACCAGCAAATGTCCATACCCTTCCTAAGCCTCAGTCCCTGAACCAGGGGAGATTTTTCTGCCTCCCTGGTGCTCCCGCAGGCAGCAGCAGTCCCTGGGGTTGCTACAGAAGCCTCTGGGGCCAGACTTCCTTTTGTGGGTCAGTGCTGCCAAACACAAGTGCAATCAGCCCCTCTCTGCTCGGGGTCCTGTGCATGCAGCTTCCTCCTCCCCACACCCTGCAACTCTCCTCCTGCCCCAGCACAGACCCTGCAGATGAGCCAGATGGCCCCCTCCAAGGGCAACTCGGTTTCCGCCTCTGTTTTGGGGACGTGTTGCAGAGAGCACCATCAGCAGAGTGCAGCTGACACCGTCACTGCTATAAACACCCCTAGGGACACCACTTCCTCCCCGTCCAGCACGGCAGGGACCTCTTGCACTCAGGGTAGCAGCAAGGCAGATTGAGGACTCACTGCTGCAGGACTCTACAGAGGGGACAGACCTTCAGGCATCAGCTTGGCAAGGAGTTCTCCCCACACACTGAACAAAGCCAGAGTAAGTGGTGTCTCAAAGAGCCCCTCTGCTCTGGCCACCATCCCTGGGGAGGGAGGGACTGAACCCAGGGCAGAGCCAGGACTGCCAGGAGCCAAGGTCCCAGAGGCTACCGAGAGCTTGTGTGCAACACAGAGGGTTGTGCCTGCCCACGGCACAGGCTGGGGAGTGCTGGGGTGGAGAAGGGGAGTGAGCCAGCGGCGGGGATGTGTGGCAGAGGCTGCAATGGCCCCAGGGGGAGTGGGGCAAGGACCAAAGAAAAGAGCTCTGCACAGCCATGCAGAGGGATGCCCGCCCACACTCCTGCCAGCCCACGCCCCAGCATGATGACACAGGAGGGAGCTGAGGATGGTCAGGGTGACAAATGTCCCGGGGGACCCCGCTGTGATCACCAGGGGCTGCAGCAGTTCTGGCATTTGGCAGGGCTGGCTGCACGGCTGCTACAGACCAGTCGGGCACATCAACTCCTCACCCATCAGCAGGGAGCAAGAGCTTCCCTGCTGGGGAGCAGGTCGTGGCACGTGGCACACGGGGCCCCCCGCTCCTCACCTTGTCCCGGCCGTATCTCCGGAGCAGCCGGTAGGGCCAGACATAGAGGATCTCGTTTGTCCGTGGGTCCTTCAGGATGAGGCTGTCACGCTCAGCCTTGAGCACGTAGGTGCCGCGCAGCTCACATCGCTCCGCAGCCTCGGTCCGCTGCACCGTCACCCAGAAGGTGTTCACTGCGGGGACAGGGCTGTCAGGGCAGGGTGGCGGAAGGCACGGCCCCAGCCCCAGGCAGTGCCCCCCGCCCCAGCCCGGCAATGGGGCAGCAGCAGGACAGGCCCCACAGAAGGTGGCCCAAGGTCAGGGCATGGCAGGTCCCACCTTCGTCTCTCGAGTAGTAGATGGAGTTCACGGCCATCTCCAGGGTCGGCACCTCCTCGCTGCCCTCTCTGCCATGCTGTGCCACCATGCCAGCGTCGCTGGAGCCGTTTCCCTGACAAAGGAGAGCAGATCAGCCCCAGCCCTCTCTTTCCACAGCAGCCCCTGGACCCCTTGGCAGCCACTACCTGCAGGCCTTCATGGCCTGAGCCCTGCTGCCCTGTCCAGCCACACAGCCTGGCTGTCCTTCACCCATACCCAGCCAGTCCAGAGCCGGCAACAGACCCCTGGGCCCCCTGAGCCAACATGAACACGGATGAACAGGGCCAGGCACCACAGGGGGGGCTTCCTCGAGCAGGACCCTGGCCCCAGCTGGGCTCTGGGTTGACAGCACCCAAGACAGAAGCTCCTCCCAGCAGCATCACCCACAGAGCTGCCCCCAAAGCACCACATGGCCCAGTCACAGGGACGGGGGAAGAGGGGCTGATGACCCAGTAGGACAGGGGTCTGTGTCCTGCCCTGCACAGGCAGAGGGGAGGGCCCAGAAGGGAAGCAAGCACTTCTATTTTAGCACATGCAGAACTGAAAGTGCAACACACACACTGTCAGCGACCGTGTCCCAGCAGCAAGGCCCCCAAAGGGCCTGGGGGGAACACAAACCCTCGGTGCTACTGAGCTGTTCCTCAGGGCCACGTGGGAGGGGGCTACAGCAGAGGGTACATCTTGCAGAAGGCAAGCTCCCAGAGTTTCAGTTTAAAACCCACACACACGAGCTTCTTAACAAGAGACAAGGTCCTAAAAGGGCCTTCCAATCCTCAAGTTTGGCTCCTAAATAGAAAGGGGACTGCTAAAACCTCACATCCTTAGAGCTGACACCAGCAGCTCCTGCTTAGCTAAAGCATCCAGTGCAGCAGGACTCCAGCCTGACACTGAGAAATAAAGGCCACCTGACTTGCCAGAGCCCTTTAGGGCTCCATTCGACTGCACTTTTCCTCATCTCCAAAGGGAAAAAAATTCTGTTTTGAACTCCAAATGATCTCTGGCCTCAGTTCCCAAGCTACTGGACCCTGCTTACCTTCGGGGCAGCAACATGACACAAAATCACATTCTCTCCGCAGATGACCAGAAATCACAGCTGAGGATCTCCAGCTCTGTGCAGAGAGGCCACGTGCAGCTCTTGTGCCTCCTGCTCCAGGTCAGGCCTTTCTAGAACACATGCCAGCCTTACAGCCTTTTGCTCACCACTTCCTAAACTGTCAGCTTGCTTCTGGACCTCAGGCTTACAAATGAAGGCTCCCATGTGAGGGACGGCACAAGCACATCCCTACTCCGAGCAGGTGCTCCCCAGCCTGGCCACTACCCTGCCCCACTCCAAGAGTGTGTGCTCTGCCCCCAGCTCAGTCCCACAAGCCACTTCCAGGACAAAGGCTGCAAACCCAATGACACCAGACAGACACAAACACTGAGTCATTTTCAGCACCACACAGGCGCCTCTCAGCCTACTCAGCCCAGCACCTGCTGCAAAGACACACTTGGCCTGGCAACAGACTGCAGGGAGATGCAAGAGGGACAAAGGGAAATAACAGTCAGCAAACACCCAGGTCTTTGTGGGGAGATCCTGGGATCACCAGCTGTGCAGCCAGTCGTCCTGCCAGGCAGCCCTGCCCAGCACTACAATCCTGGTATCAGCTAGAGCCCAACCCAGGGCTCTGCAAACACCTTCCAGGAGGGAGAGCCAAGACCATGGGGCAGGCAGGCATGGGTCCAGACAACCATGCTTACAGGGCACCCACTGCCCAAATGGCCTTGGCGGGTCACGCTGGCTGCCCATGGCTCCAGGGGCTGTAGCAGACGGGGGCTGGAGGGCTGTGTCAGAGGTCCAGCACAGAAAGGGAGTCCCCAGCACCAGGCAGGAGTGAGCCACAAGGCTGGGCGAGGGGGTACACTGGCCCTGAAGATCCCAGGAACCAGCTGGGTCCCGGAGCCAGGCAGGTCCTGGAACCAGGCACTGCAACGCTCTCAGGGCTCTGCTTCCACCGCTGCTGTGGCAGGAAAGGCGGGGGGGGTTGTGCCAAGAGAAACGCTCCTTGGCCATCACCTGCCCCCCCCACCAGGTCTGTGGAGGGGCAAGGATGGGCTCTGTATGAGGGCAGAAGAGCCCAACCCGAAATTTGGAGCTACAACCACGAATTTACTGACAGCACTGCTGTTCGTGCCCCGTCCTGTCCCGTCCGGCGCTGCCCGCCTGCAGCTCCCTCCTCCCCGGGCAGCCCCCGGACCGGACCGGACCGCACGGCGCTCACCGCGAAGGCGATCTGGCACAGCTTCGCCACCCACTCCTCACTCTGCTGCTTCTCGGCCGCGAAGAGGAAGGTCCGGTCGCGGGTCTCCAGGCGGAAGGTGGCGGTGCCGGCGCGGGGGCCGCCCTCGCCCACCGGGGCCACGCTGGTGCAGTCGCTCAGGCGCACGACGGTGCGGGCGAGCCGCCGGGTGCCCGCCCGCCCGGCCGCCGCCGGCTCCTTGCAGTCGAACACCTCGAGGCGGGCGACACCGTGCTGGCTGGCGGGGTACAGCGCGGACCAGCCGCGCTTCCACCGCTGCGGGGAGCGGCGTCAAACCGGGCCGGGCGCGGCTCCTTCGGGCCGCTCGGCCGGGAGCTGCCCAGCCGGCCCGGAGGCAGGGAGGTGAGCAGGGAGGGAGAAGGGGAATCCCGGACCCACCTTGGCGCCGAACTTGTGGCTGTGCTGCACCAGCAGCGGCCCCTCCATGGCCGGCGGCTCCATCCCCTCGCTTCCGCCCGCCAGGCAGGGGCGGGGCCAGGAGGGGCCGGGGGCGGGGCGAGCCTGTCCGTCCGTCCGTCCGTCCGTCGGTCTGTCTGTGCGTGAGTGTGAACGGGGGTGCGCGGGTGCGCCATGAGCCCTACCGAGGGCGGGAGGGAGGCACGGCAGAAGGGGGTGGCACCCCGGAGGCTCGGGGGGCTCCTGCCTTGAGCCCGCCCTAAGGATGTGAGTGTGGCAGAGGCGCGTGCTCGCGCTGGAGACGGGAAAATGTGGTGGGATGAACTGAGGATAAGTGAGGACAATATGAAGAGCGGGCAGAGGACAGATGAGGTTTGAGAGGACAGGAAAAAGGAGTGACGTCTTGATACAAGAAAAAAGGAAGTGGATAACTAGAGGCCACTCGGCTCAACTCCACAATCCAAGAAAACCGTGGTAAAAATAGCCACGTGCTCCCAGAGAGAGCAGAGAAAGGAAGAAATCATAGCAAACACCCCTGTGTATGCACGGCACTGCCTGACTTCCTTCTGTGACCATCTGTGGATGGGGTAATGTCATCCCCATCTCTCTACCTCCAACCATGTCATGTCCCTGGGCACCGAGGCCACTCCCGGGGCACCAGGCTGCTCCCAACGCTGTCCCTGCCATGGCCGGCCACTCCAGTCTGCCCCAACAGCCTTCTGCAGGGCTAGGCTTGAGTCCAGCATTTCCAGCAGGAGGTGGGGTACGTGCTGACTGTGAGGCAAAGGGCAAGGATCAGCATGGCCTGTGTCCAGCACGCCCCTGCAGCAACTCCCTGGGCATGGATGACCCACCCTGGCAGTGCCGAGCTGCTTTCCCACAGCACCACTGCCTGTCCTACACCCTGCAATGATTTTTTATCCCTGTGTTGTGGGTTTGCCTAGGGACAATTTTTACCACACCCCCCACAAATTGTTCTAAGGTGAGAGAAGGTTTATGCGGACAAAGAGATCTGATTGGGGAGAAAATAATATTAGGATTTATTACTAGCAAAAATAAAAACTAAACAACTACATCT
>JAWMRA010000130.1:71322379-71334274 GCA_035584735.1 Pseudotriccus pelzelni
TTCATCTCGGCCTCTACCACGGAATCTCAGTTTCCTCATGTACTTCTTTGCTCCAGCATGAGTTCCTCAAACTGCAATTTAGAGTTGTCTCTGCTTCTCAGCAGTGTCCCACAAGTAGCAGGGATTTTCAGATTTCAGTCTTTTTCCCTGCTGAAGAGAGAGAGAGAGGGAAGGGGGAGAAGAAGCCATCTCCCCCTTTTGCCGCTTCTTTCTCTCTCCTGGCTGCCAGCTCTGACCTTGAAGGCTCTGCTATCTCTCCGGTTGGAATTCTTTTTGCAGCAGCTCTGTCCAAGTTCTTCTTCAAAGTTGTTTTTTTTTCTCCACTCTGTTACACATCTGGTCAGGGGGCTTCAGTTCTGCTCCTGCCCCTGGCCCAGGGCCGGGGAGGGAGAGAGGCCTGGCCCCACACCTGGGGGGACCTGCCACTACCTCCTACATGGCTGCTGATTTCATCTGCGCCACAACCTTCTCTTCTGTTTTCTTGAAGATACAATTGGCAAAGGCGTCACCTAAACTCCTGATTGGCCTTTGTGTGGAAATTACCTGGACAAATCAATTCCAATCCCCAAGGAGGGGGGACTTTTGCAAGCCCATGACAGCACTGCACTGGTCAGTGTGGGTACTGCCCGTGCGATGGCATGGGCAGTAGGCTGGGGTGGTGTGGAGGATGTGCTGGGCACTGCAGGGACAGTGCACTGCTGACAGTGTGCACAGTGTCACAAGTGCAATTAAGGACCATAGTGCAGGCACCAGAGGTGCAATACAGAAAAATGGAAGACAATCAAACTGTGATGCTTTAAAGTACCTAAAGAATGAGAAGGTCTAATGATAGCCTTGTCTAGTGCTGGACTGGGACGTGTGTTCACATAATTGCACATGTGAATGGTATGTTCATGGGTGTTTTTCTTACCTGGAGAGAAATGAGGGACTTGTGTCATGATACCTGGAGTACTTCCTATTTTTTTCATCATGAGAAAATGTAAAACATTGTCTACTGAGGAGGATAGATAAATTAAACAAATATATCAGATATCTTCCATACAGGAGTGCCAAACGTGCCGTGTACGAAGGTGTCTGCCCTCCCAGGGGGCACGTCCTGCTGGTCTCCCACGCAAATCATAGGGCTCAGCACTGGGAGTGCTGCATGAGATTTATGTCTCCATGTGGTTGTGGCAGGGCTCCCTGTGCCAGGGCAGAGCTATCGCTCCATGGGCTGCAGGGTCAGTGAGGGCAGACCCTGGCAGATCTGGCAGCCTCGGGACGCGGTGCAACCCTGAGAAGGAGTGGGTGCTGTGTGCTGAGCAGCACACGGTGTTGTGGCTGGCACCTGCCCAGATGCCTCTTTGCAAAGAGCCCATGTGGAGCCTGGGTGATCCCTTGTCCTTGCTGTGTAGGCTGAAACGCCGGGGGCTGAACTGCTACATGTACGCGCCCAAGGATGAGCTGAAGCACCGGCTGCTCTGGCGAGAGCCCTACACGGAGCAGGAGGCAGGTAGCGGCTCTGCTGGGCCCCGTGGGGGGGCTGCAGGCATCCCAGGACCCTGACGGTGAACTGTGGTCTGTGTCCCAGCCAGGACCAGGCTGGCTGCTACTTTCACCCTGCCACAACCCTGCCCATTGCAGGGAGGCCCCTTGACCTTGACTGGTGCAAGGAGACTTCTAGACTGTGCCCATCATGTGGAATTGCCTAGGCGACCCCCCACCTCCCATGTGGGTCTCTGGCAATATGCTTGAATACACTGAGGCCTGTAACCCTTTGCGAAAGTCCTCTGTTCCCCAAGGAACTGGAAATGGTCTCCCCTGAACCTCTCCCCTCCCAATGCCCTCATGTCATTCATTTCAAACTGCTGTGGTTTCCTCTCCCTCCATCCCTTGTTCCACTCCATCCCATGGTTCCCTCCCTCCCTTGCCTCCCAGCGCTCATAGACCCCCTCTGCTCTGTCCCCAGTCTGCATGCAGTCTCTCATCGAAGCTGCCCAAAATCAGGGTGTGGAGTTTGTTTTTGCCATTTCTGCTGGCCAGGACATGGTGTTTTCCAGTGCCAGGGATCGGCTCCTGCTGCAGCAAAAGCTCAGGCAGGTACCGTGGGCCATTTTTTCCTCCCACTGCTCCCAGGCGAGATGCACGTATGCTTGTGTGTCAGCCCTGTGCCCACCTCAAGGGCTGCTCTGGGGCTGTAAACCCTTCCTGTGGGTCATGTGCCCACCCCAAGGGGTGATGTGGGGCTGTAAACCACTCCTGTTGCTGTGCATCAGGAAACAGCTCTGTGTGATGCCCGGTGGCGTATGTGCTGTCCCTGTCATGGTAACAGAGAGCTGAAGGTTCCATGGATGTCTGACTGGGGGCAGAATAAGGACCAGCCAGGCCCCAGCACTTGCTAGGCAGCAAGCTAGAAGGCCAGTGCAGGCTGGAACTGAGCCCCAGGTCCCCAGGGAGGGTAAAGAGCTGCTGGCATGGTGGATTTGCTCCATGGGCAGCTCCTTCTCCCGTGGCACAGCCCAGCAACTGCCCTGCACTGTGCCATGCCTGTCTGCCTCTCCCTGGCTCTTTTGGGCTCGCCGCCTCCTCTCTCCCAGGGATCCCAGCAGCCCATGTCTGTGCCTGCAGGTGGCTGCCATGGGATGCTGCTCCTTCGCGCTGCTCTTTGATGACATCGACCCCTGCATGTGCCAAGCTGACAGAGACGTCTTCCCCTCCCTGGCACAGGCTCATGCCTCTGTGGCCAACGAGGTGTACCAGGAGCTGGGCCAACCCTCTGTCTTCCTCTTCTGCCCTACAGGTACTGCCTGCAGCCCTGTGGCCCCAGCCTCCCACGCCAGGGAGCTCCCTCAGCCCATGTATCTGTTGAGAGCTGAGTGCCCTGGCAGCCCCCACAGCTCTCCTTGGATTCCTCATTCTCCCAGGGGAGCTCTGGTGATCTCAGGACTAGGACAGGACCAGGCTGCAGAGGGCCTGCAGCCATGCTTGCTGTATTCCCTGCACTCTGCTCCTCCCCAGCCCCTGTCCACGATGCTGGCAGCCTCTCCTCTCCCCATCCCCTGTCCCTCAGGGGATGCTCTGTGCTCTCTCCCCAGAATACTGCAACTCGCTCTGCTCTCCCAGCCCCAGCCAGTCCTGCTACCTGCAGACCATCGGCCAGGAGCTGCTCCCTGGGATCAGTGTCATCTGGACAGGTGAGCGCCGGGACCAGCCCTGTGGGCATGTGGCCCCATGCAGTGTTTGCAAACCCCATGGCCAGGGGCTCTGACCTGGGAGAGCTGCCAGCAAGCAGCCCCACCGTGGTGTCTCAGATCAGGGTGTGCAGCCCCAGCCAGGCAGAAGGTCAGGATGGAGGTTTCCTCTCCTGGCTTGGGAGCGTGGGTGGGGTGACTTGACCCTCACATCCGTGCTCAGTGCCCAGAAGTGTCTGTGTTCCTGCTGTGTGTTTGGGATGGACCACACTGTCTGTGTGCTCCATGTGTGTCCGTGCCCTGATGCTCCAGGCCCAAAGGTGGTGTCACAGGAGCTCTCAGCTGCTCTGCTGGAGGAGGTGGAGGGTGTCCTGCGGCGCCATCCCGTCATCTGGGACAACCTCTACGCCAATGACTATGACTGCAGACGTGTCTTCCTGGGCCCCTACATGGGACGTGCTCCTGGCCTCATGCCCAGGCTCCACGGACTGCTTCTCAACCCCAACTGTGAGCTCCAGGCCAACTTCATCCCCATACACACGCTGGGCACCTGGTTTCACAGTGAGCTGGGGAGCTGTGCCAACCTTTACCATGCAGGTATGTGGCCCCAGCGCCCAGGCAGTTCCGTGCCTGCCAATTGCTGCCAATTTTGGCAGGCCCTTTCCCGCATGGCAGCCTGGCTGAGGTGTCTCACCTGGCTGGGCAGTGCCTGATGCCCCTGGGCATGGGGTTCATCCTGGGGGCACCTGCCAAGGAGAGGTGCTCGCCCACAGCGTGGCTTGGGATAGCTCCATCAGACAAGGAGTGGGGCTGCCCAGGCTGATGAGCTGCAGTTCCCTAGGAACGGAGACGGCGGCAGCCCTGGAGGACAGCCAAGGCCCACAGGAGGGGAGCTACAGCCCGCAGGAAGCCTTGGAGCTGGCACTCTGTGACTGGGTTGCTGAGATAAACCAGCAGGCCTTGGAGCCAGGTAGACAATGGACTTGCACTCCCTCACACCCCGGGAGCGCTGGGCTGGCTCTGCTGGGAACTCGGCAGGTGGGATGAGGGAGCCCCGTGCCCTGTCCGTTTGGATGAGTCTCTCAAGCTGGTGTGGCAGCAGTGCCTGTGGCAGGCATGCTGTGGCAGGCAGGGGTGGGTGGGTGTCCATCCCACTGTCCTGCCCTGTGGGTGCTCCTGCCCTGGCCACATCCTGCAGGGGGTGTCCTTGGCTGGCAGCATGGGAGCCTGGGCCAGGACACAGCTCTGAAAGAGGGGGTTCAGCCAGGAGCAAGCTTGGTGTTTTGCAGTGTTTCCCTCTGCAATGCCTGAGCTTCAGCAGCCCCAGAGGCCTGAACTCAAGCCCAGGGCCTGGCAGCTCCCTGGTCCCGGCCAGCTCAGGGGCCAGGTCTCTGCCCCATGGGCAGCAGTTTCCGTGCAGGTGCCAGAGGGACTTCCCTCTTGCTCTTTTCCGCCAGGAGGAAGGACGCCAGGACACCCCAGTGTTGGCCTCAAAGGAAGACCAAGGCTGCAGTTTGGCACAGCAGGAGGACAGGAGGTCGTGCCCAACCCCGAGCAGCACGACTCTGTTCCCAGTGGGGCAGACCAGCATGGCCCCGAGCCCTGTGGTGTGGCACCAGGGGAGGGATGCAGGAAGGTGACCTCGGAGCCTGAGAAGGGCAGTGGGAGCAGGACACCCAGTGGCAGTCAGCAGAGCCCCACAGGGGATGGGGATCAGCTTGCCACCAGGAGCAGGGAATGCTGTGAGCCCTCCTCTTCTCTGCCCAGTGTGGCTAGGAGTGGCCAGTCTGCAGGAATCCCAATGGCTACCAAGACCCTCCTCAGCCCAGGCCACACCATGAGTTCCAGCAATGGGGCCAAAACCAGTCATAACCTCCCCTTGCCCACCAGTGATGCCAGGACAGGGAGTGGCAGCCCCACCCAGTCCCCCAGCAGCACCCAGCCTGAAGCCATCAGGGCTGACATGCCTCAGACACCCCCAGGGACTGGGGTTGGCACAAGCCCTGGCCTCCCAGCCCCGCTGACTGAAGGGACTGGTGCCAGCCCTGGCACCCCAGCCTCGCTGACTGATGACATCACTGCTAGCTCTGGCCCCTTGGCACCAGTGACCCCAGAGGAGGCTGGATCCAGCCCCACAGCACCAGTAACCCCAGAGGAGACTAGGTCTGCCCCCATGGTACCACTGAGCCCCAAGGAGGCCAGGACCAGCCCCACATCACAGATGACCTCAGAGGAGGCCAGGACCAGCCCCATGGCACTGGTGACCCCAGAGGAGGCTGGATCTGTCCCTATAGCACTGATGATCCCAGAGGAGTCCAGGTCGAATCCCGCAGCACCGCTGACCCCAGAGGAAGCCGGATCCAGCCCTACGGCACCGCTGACTCTGGAGGAGGTGCGGATGCTGGTGGAGCTCTTCTACCTGCCCTACCATCATGGGGCACTGGCGCAGGAGCTCCTGGAGCACTTTCGGTGGCTCCGGGCAAACAGTCTCAGCGTGGGGGTCCCGGCCACGGTGCCTGATGCCTGCGGGGTAAGGCTGGTCCAGGCGCAGCTGCAGGAAGGTGCCTGTCACAGTTGGCTGACGCCCAGTCCGTCCCCAGGGCGCTCAGTGGCGGGGCCGAGCCCAGTCCTTCCAACTGCTCTGCGCACAGACGTGTCGCCTGCACAGCCGCTTCGTCAGCGCCGCCAGCCGGGCACTGCTCTACGACCTCCACCCCTACCTCTGGGACCTCCGCAACATGCTGCTGGCCGCCAGTGCCTTCGTCCTCTGGCTGGGTACGTGGCTGATGGCAGCTCCTGCCAGCCCCCATCCTGTGTATCTGCACCCTGGCCAAACCCAGCCGTGTTGGAGTGCTGGGGCTCTGGGGCACACCGTGGGCACCTGAAGCTTGTGATCCGCTATTCCCCTGCTAAGGAGGTGAAGGTGTCTGGGACCACCCCAAAGTCTGGGGTGCCAGAGTCTCTCCCCTTGACCCCTTCTCCACTGCTGCCCCGTGTTCTGTGCTCACCATCTCGTCTCCTTTGCAGATGGTCACCTCCTCTGCGACCTTGGCCCCAAGGGCACCTGGGGAAACTGCTTTGGCTGTAAGTAGGGGTTCTGCCCCGGCTTATTCACCTGGATGGGGGGCCTGGCTGCTGCCCTCCATCACCCCCAGCCCCACAGCACTCACCGTCAGCCTGTCCTTTCCCACGCTCTGCCTGCCAGGTGGAGCAGGGATGGCCATGGGAAGGCTTGGCACCCCTGCATGCCCTGACACGCTGGGGCAGGATGAGGCACTGTTGCTGGGGACAGGGCAGTCACTGGAGCAGCTCCTCACCATCTCTCACAGCCTAGAAGGAATGCCCATTTCTAGGATATGGTTCCTCAGTCCTTTTAACCCAGGGACCCCTTAGCCTGTCTGGGAAAAGGAATCTATGGACCACTGGGAGCAGTAATGCCCTGGGTGAGAGAGGTGAGGTTGTTTTTTGAATGCCTGTACATCACTTTGGAAGCCCATGTTCCTCTGGTTTAGGGTTCCTTGGTTGCTCCGTGGGCCTTGTGACTTATGAACCAAGAGCTGTTACCAGGTGTTAACCTGAGCGGGTCTCTAAGTTCAGTGTCAGAGGGTGCCTTGTTGCCTTGAGCCCCTTCCATGGGGAAGCAGCTGTGCAGGGCATGTTCCCACCATCCCTGCGGAGCTGGCTGGGCAGGACCACAGTGCTCTGTGCCAGCCTGCAGCTTCCCAGCTGAACCAGGAGTTGTGTCCTTACCGTACACTTTCGTGGAGTTGAGACCAGTCCTTTTCCATCCCCCAAGTTCAAGCCCTGCTGTGGAGGGTGTGTGGCTGCCCCAAGAAATGGAGGTGGCTGTCTGAGCCCAGCTGAGCTCCCTGCCTGGGCACGGCTGCACGGCTAGGGGGCAGGTCCTTGGAGCTGTGACAGTGGGGATCATGATGCTGCTGTGTGCCAGTGGCTGATCTCCCCCTGCTTAGCAGGTTTTTGTTCACCTCACATGTGTCTGTGTCCTGCTGTTCCCAGGGTGCCAGAGTATCACTGCCCCAGTCTTGCTGGGGAGGAACGCCGAGCCTTGGGTGCGTTGTGGGGGCCTCTTCGGAGAGCTGCAGGTGAGAGTGTGCCTCTCTCTGGGGGGCTGAAGGAGCCACTGGGAAGCCAGTATCCCAACCCTGCTTTGGGTTGCTGCAAGCTTGGGAAGGCAAGAGCTACCCTGGGCATTTTTGGTTCCTGGGGTTTAGGGAGCCTCAGACAGACCTTGGAGCCAGGAAAATCTGATGGACTGTGTATCTTCCAGGCACTGCTGCCTGTGGGCAACAGCTGTGACCTCTTCTACCACCCACCACCACTCTTCCCATCGAGCCAGATGTACCTCCTGCGCCCGCTGCTGCCCTTGGACAAGGTGGGAGCCATGACCTGGAGGGGTGTCCTGCCAGAGCTCACCTTTGCATGGTCTGTGCTGCACGTGTGCTGATGAGTTACAAGGCTCATCTCTGCTGACCCTCAGTGCAGGGTGGCACAGGTGGGGAGGGACCTTGAGTCCACTCTGCTTAGAATCAGCTGGCTTGTGGCAGCTCCCTGGGGCCATGATCAGCAGTGTGTCAGACCCTGGGCTGAAGAAGAGTTGTGGCCTTGGCAAACCTGCCTCCCTGTGACGAGGGCCTGGGCAGAGCAGGAGAGGGAGCCCTGCGTACCAGTGAGCAGCAGGCACAGCCACAGTTTAACCAGCACTAGGCCAGGGTTGCCAGGTTCTGGGTGATCTCCAGAGCAGCCCCAGTGCTGATCTCCAGCAGTGGCTGTGAGCAGATGCCAGGAAATACCCAGAAGAGAACAAGTCTGGATGGCGACTTCCTGGAGCCTTCAGTGGTCTGCAGCTCTGGGCACTGCCTGAACCTGTGGGGGTTCATCTCCAAATCAGTCCCTTCTTCAAATAGTCATGCAGTTTATGGGGTGATTCCCCACTGGAGAGCATCAGCCTCTGTCAGTCATGACCTTCTTGCTGCCAGCCCCCACCTCTGACATCCCAATAGCTTGATGGGATGGGGAGGGAAAGGGAGATTCTGGATGTGAGGGGACACACAAAGCGTCACCAAATCCAGCAGAGCCCGGGGTTCCCCATGTACCATAGCCTGCAGTGAGCATCCCACCCTCACTCTGCTCCTCTCCCAGCCCAAGGAAAGGCTGGTGCCTCAAATCCAGCCAGTACGGACGCGAGTGCAGCTCCCTGCTAAACACGGCACCCAGCCATGTGCCGTTGTGGCGCTGCTCAGCAGAGGAGGAGCTGCAAGCACAGGAGAACAGATTGTAACCCCAGACTGTTCTGCCAGCAGTTCCCATTGTGGGGACTTCTTTGCAGTTGCCTGTTGTCAGGTTTCATCTGCTCAGGCTGAACCTTAACAACCCAAATGTTTGTGTCCAGTGAAACTCTGAGAGGGAAATCCAGCCGATCACATCAGTCTCCTCCAGGAATGGGGCACAGCAGGGGACAGTCCTGCCCCAGTTGTTGGGTGATGAGGGTAGCCTCCCTTTCGGGACCAAGGCTTTTGTCTGAATGTCCTTTTCACTGGGAGCAGCAGCAAACTCAACCGTGACCAAGACAGCACATTTGGGCCTGTCCCGCTGTGCACAGGCTCTTTGGAGACTTGAGTTCCAGCGTTGTTTTTGGGGCCATTCTGGCTGCTTGGAGTGTGCTCCGGCCTGGGGCCGTCTCTGCAGTTGCTGCTTTCTGAATGCCTGACCAGGCAACCTCTGTTTTGAAGGATGGCTGTGCTGTGGTCATGGGCCCGAGGCTAACAGACAACAGTGTCCCTGGGTGGCTGAAGCAGTACCTCCATACCCTCCCCTATATCCCCCACCTGCCCTGGGAGGCCACAGCCCTCGTTGTGGTCCCTCTCTGCAGCCCCTTTAGCAGCTGCTGTGTGCCATGCTCTGGCCAGGCCTGTGTTGGGAGCAGCTGGCAGTGCGCCAGGGCAGGTACAGCCAGGATTGAGGTGGGTCTGGGTTTTCCAGGGAGAGCTTTATCGCATGTGCCGGGAGAGTTTGGACTGTGATCCCAAAGTGGCAGAGATCCTCATGGCCCACCCGGATCTCCTCGGTGACAGGTGAGATGTGGCCCCTCTGGGGCTCCCTCTGGCCAGGCTGTGCTGAGCCTGGCCATGTGTTGAGGGATGCAGAGCCAGGGGATGAGGCAGTGACCTCTCCTGGCATCCCTGCGGGGACCAGCTCTGCCCCTGGGCTGCCAAGTGGCCTCACCCTGTGGGAGGTAAAGGGAGGGATATCCCCATGCTGATGTCCAGCGGGGTCATGGCAGCCACAGTGGGGGCAGACCCACTGTCCAGCCTGGATGCAGGAGACTGTGGTGGCTCCCCTTGGCTAAGGGCTTCTGCTGGGGTTCTCGAAGGGGTGGTCAGTGGGCACTGGCTGCTGTCCTGCTGGGTCAGGAAGGAGGAGGCTGCTCTGAGGTTGCTCTGGGGCAGTCTAGGCTCCAGGCACAGCTCAGCTGTGCTCCTGCTCTGGCTGCCAGGCTGCTGGGCCCCTTCCTCAGCCTGAGCCCCGAGTATACCTTTGTGCTGGAGGACGAGGGTGGTCTGTGTGGCTACGCAGCTGGAGCACTCCATGCTGAAGGCTTCCTGCAGCAGCGAGACGGCAGCTGGCTGCCGGCCATACGGCACAAGTACCCCCCAGATCTGGGCACGGGTGGCCCAGCTCTGGGACAGGTGAGGGGACACCTGGAGCAGATGGGATTGGGGGTGGGGGCAGTGGAGGGGGTTCTCTCGCTTGTGCTTGTCTCCCACAGGATGCCCTGAAGGAAGCAGTGCTCTTCTTCCATGCAGAGCCACTGGCTGTGCCCCTGCCTGTGCTGCGGCGCTTCCCCTCCCTGGTGCAGCTGGGCACGGCCCCTGGTGTGCTGGACGTGGGGGCCAGCCGCAGCCTGGCCCTCTGCCTGCTGAGTGCGCTCAGAGCCAATGGTGAGCATGACCTCCCTGTTCTGGGGGCACTGGGACCCCCTTGATCCAGCACAGCCCTTTCCCAACTGCTCCCCTGCCCACCACAGGGTTAGGAGCTGGCCCCACACGCACTCCACCTCTCAGCACAGGGCTCCCCATCCCCACTCTGGGGCAGTCTGGCCCCAGCTCCCAGGCACCATCCCCTGCCCTTGCACTGGGGGACGTGGATCTGTGTCTCGGGGCATCACAGGGGCAGCCGGTGCCAAAGGGGCAGTGGAAAGGCTGACCTCCTTTTGGAGTGGGTCCCAGAGCTGGGGTCCCAGTGCCCTGACCTCTCACCTCCCTTCCAGGGTCACGAGGAGTGTTCTGCCAGGTCAGTGATGCTGATCGGCAGCAGCTGAGCTTCTACAGCAAGCTGGGCTTCGTTGCCCTGCCAGTGGCCTGGGGCAGCTCTCCTGGCACTAAGCTCCTGGGACGCCTCCTCTGATGGGGGCACAGAGAGGTAGTGCCCTGGGACAGGCTGACCCCCTGTCCCACACACCATTGGCCTGAAGAAGTGGGAGCAGAGGGCACCTCGAGCAGGTCAGGTACATGAGAGAAGAGACATGGCATGGGGGTGAGCAGGATGTCACTGGGATGTGTGCAGGGCTGTGAGGGTCCTTTAGTAGCAGAGAGCTATTTCTGCCGTCTCAGGAGATCTGGGCACCAGGGGTGCCTCTGTGCCACCCTGACTGTTCCTACTTGCTAGGCACCCTCCACTTTTGCCGGGCAGCCAGACTGTCTGCAGCCCCCAGGCCTGCTGGAGGCCGCGGGCAGTGTTTGGGGTGGTGGTCCTGGAGTGCAGCACGATGCCTTAGTACTATGGGAGTGTGCCTGTCACACAAGCTGGGCTGTGTGGCTCTCTCCATCCCCGGGGTGGACTGAGGATGGGCAACTGGTGCTAGCTCTTGGCCCCGAGGACCTGCTTCTCTGTACGGACCAGTCTGGTGTGGGGCATGGTGACGCAGCCTCCATCTTTGTGCCTGGGGCCTGAGGGGAGCCCTGTCCTTGGCAATAAAGTGTTTGCTGGGCTCCCACCATGGCTTGTCTCAGGGAAAAAGTGTTGGGGTGCCAGCAGGTCCTTTTCATACCCCCACGCCCTCTCTCCACCTCGCACTGGCTGTTGTTAAAGTCGGTCCTCAAACAGAGCAGCTCCCCACACATCCACAGCCCCAACCGCGCACCAGCTCTCTGGAAAGGAGCTCCGGCTGCTGGCACTGTGCGCTCGCAGCCCCAGCCCTGTGCCGTGGGGCTTTCCTGCGGGATGGGATGCCTGGGCCTCCCCTATGGTCTGGGGGCTGCAGCCCGCCCAGGACAGGCAGGATGGCCAAGAGGGAGCATCTGTCCAGCCATCCCATTGCAGCCTCTGGAAAAGGGCTACCAGGGGCACACCATTTCTGGAGGTTTCCTTCCCTTGCCCTCCGGTGCCGGGTGATCCCGCCCCGGGGTGAGGAGGGGGCTGGGGTTGCCAAGAGGCCGGGGGGCGGCTGGCAGCCCCCCCGCGAGTACCCGCTCGGCCGCCGAGGCTCCGTCCCGGGGAGCCGGGGCCGGCCCTGGAGCGGAGCCCAGCCGGGGCGGGGGCCGCGGTCGGACCGGCCCCATCCCGGGGCGGCGGATCGGGGGCCCGCGCCCCGCCCTGGCCGTCCTGGCTGCGGGGCCGGGGCCGCTCGGCGCGGGCCGGGGCGGTGCGGGCGGCCCCGCACACGGGCACGGCGCGGGGCGGGCCGGGGCGGAGCAGGGCGGCACGG
>JAWMRA010000130.1:71334374-71381881 GCA_035584735.1 Pseudotriccus pelzelni
CACGGAGCGAAATTGCTCGGGGCGGCTCTGCTCGGCACCAGACGGCTCGGTTCGGCACGGCTCATCACGGCTTGGCTCGGTTCGACAAGGCTCGGTACGGCTCGGCTCGACAGGGCTCGGTACGGCTCGGCTCGGCAGGGCTCGGTACGGCTCGGCCCGGGCCGCCAGCACTCTGCCGGACGCTGCAGAGGTCCCGCCCGTGGCCGCCAGCGGGACCGGCCCGGGAGCGCGGCTGCCACGGGAGCGGCGGGGGCTGCGCCGCGCAGGGACCGGGCGCCTCGGCGGTGTTACCGGGTGCGGGGGGCCGGTCTCACCGCTCCAAAGCCCCGGTGGTCAGAGCGTGTCCGCGCCGTCCTCGTGGGTGCTGCGTGTGCCGCGGTGTAGGGACGTGCCGCGGGTCGTGCCCGTGCCCCGTGGGCACAGTGACTACGTGCGGGCAGCGCGTGTGTCCCGCGGTAAGGGGAGCCCGGCAGATCCGGAGCTTTGTGCGTGCCGCCTCGGGGCTGTACCACACCCCAATTGTGATGCATGTGGGCTGCAGGAGGCCCGTGCGCCGAGCTGCGGGTTAAAAGGGCCGGTAGGGACTCGGGAGTACCATGAAGATCGAACTTGCTGTAGCTGTTGAAAGAGAAGATGGATGGAGGGATGTGAGTGAGGCGGGAGGGCTGGCGCGGCTGGAGGGGTGATTCTCCCTTCACTGCTGGCCTTGTGTCTTCTCAGCTGCTCTCTAGGGAGCCCGCAGCTAAGCCGAGCCCCTGTCTGCAGCAGGTCCAGGCAAGCTGGCTCCCTGCTCTGGGGTGCCTGGGACCCTTGACCCACCACCCACACCGGAGTCCTCAGACCCGCTGACCCGCCTCTGCCCCGTCGGGGCTGTCCAGACTTCTTGGCTGATGACTGATGTCTGCAAATTCCTCCGGGATCTTTCCCTCTTGTCTGTAGCTGGTCCCTCCCAGGGCTGCCCCTCTGGAGCCCAGGGAAGCTCAGAGCAGAGTGGGTAGAGCTGAGGGCCCTGCCATGTCCTGGGGATGCTGGGTGGTGGTAGGAGCTGCAAGGAGCTGTACTGTGACCTGCCCTGGCTTAGAGGGCTATAGCAGAACACTGGGACATCAGGTAGCCCAAAGGGGCTGGACCTGGAGTTGGTAAGAGAGGAGAAGTGCAGCCCCAGCCCCGCACAGTGCTCTGCCCCTGCTGAAACCCCAGGAGCCAGAGTGTCCTTTCCTCAGCAGGATCCCTGTCCCTGCCTGGGATGGGGGCACACAGTGGGTGATGGGGCAGGAACCCTACTTTTGGGGCAGTGAGGGGCAGTGAGCTCCCAGCCAGCGGGAGGTGACGCCAGGTTTCCGTGGTGACCCTGGGCTGTGACCCTGGGCTGCTCCCCGGTGCTTCTGAGACCACTTTGTTTGTGGCATCCTGCTCCCCTCCAGACCTTGGCAATGCTGACCCTGGAGCTTTGATCCCCGGGAGCCCTGCAGGCAAGGAGGCAGCAGGTCCCCTCCTGAGCAGGGTGAGGGTGTGGAGTCTCCCCTGTTTCACGCACACATGCTCACGGCATCCCAGGGCTGCTGGGAAGCAGGAAGAGCGAAGCAGGCTCATCCAGGCAGCTGGATTGCGAAAGGCCCAGCTCTGGTCTGTGCGTGCTGAGGCCTTGGGGAGAAGGGGAGGGATGGAGCTCTGAAGCCATGGGACTCACCAGACCTTCTCCTGCCCTGAGTGCTGGGGACGTGACCTCATGCTCTGAGGGATGTCCTGGCACGGGCCTCAACAGAGTGTGACTCTGTCACCCCTTAACCTTCCCAAGGAAGGATAAACAGAGCAAGCTTCCTCTCCCTTGTGTTGGCGGGTTTCCCAGGTCCTTGGTCACTTGTACTGCTCTTCTCTGAGTCCTCCCATTTGTCAGTGCCTGGGATGTTCCATGTTGCCGTGCATGCTTCTACGGCTGCTGCTGAGCGAGCACATTCCTGTCAGGCCGCGATGGCCTGGCCCTTCCCTACTGCTGTGTCTTGGGATGTCATCCCCATGCCGCAGGGATGCCCGGTGCTGATCAAATATGCGGACTCGCCCGGGGACCTGCTTCACCAGGGGCTGCCCCTTCCCGAGATCCATTCACTGGGGTTTTGCTGGGGCAAAACACGTGCCTGGTGAATGCCAAATGACAAACCTGATTTGAGCAGTTCTTGGGAACTTGCAGCCCCCTCTGGACCCTGCGCACCCCCGCTTGGCAATGCTCACCCTGCCAGCCCCTGTGCAGGACACCTGGGGGAGCAGAGTGATGGTGGGAGCAGTGCCTGGCCGTGAGGGCTGCAGGCCCTGTCAGGGTGACTGTCAGGGGGAAGTGGGAGCCACTATCACTCACTGGGTCAGGCAGAGCCAGTGGGCTGGCACGGGAGCAGGTAGAGCAGTGCTGTGGCTCCTGCTGCCATGTGGGGCTGCCCTCTGCTCCAAAGGGTCCATGTGTCCGTGCCAGTCTCAGCAGCTCTGGGCTGAGGTTGGGGGGTGACGAGAACCCCAGGATTTTGCCTCTGCAGAGCTCTTGGACACCCTGCCGCTAGTGCCAGCTCTGCCCTGGGCTGGGGAATGTGGCGCGAGCCCTGTGCACACCCAGCTGGGACATTCCTGAGGTTTCCTGGGCAGTGGCAAAGACCTGGGCTGCTTCCTGGCTCCCACGCCCAGCGCTCACTCCAGCCAGCCCGTCCTCCCGAGCCTTTTTCCCTTGCAGTGGAGTGCTGCTGTGCATCTGTGCCCAGGGCAGCACGTTGAGCGTGGCACAGCACCAGCCCTGGTCCAAGAGGAGACTGTCCCTGGCTGAGCGGGCAGCTGGCAGCAGGATGGTTGGGGTGCTGGGGTGGGCTCCCCATCCAGAGCAGCAGGCAGGACTGGAGCAAAGCCTGCCAGCGGAGCAAGCAGCCAGGCAATGTCACACAGCTGGAGAGGAGCAAACGCACAGCTTATGCCTCCGAAAATGGAAAAAGTGATGTGGACAAAGAGAGCCCTGTTAGCCTGACTGCCCAGGACACAGAAACGGAGTGTGTTCAGAGAGAGAGGTGGTACAGAAACGGGGAAGAAGCTGTGCTGTGCTGCAGGGAGCTCGCTCCGCCAGCCTGGCAGCTGTGCTGGGCCGGGCACACAAAGGGCTTTGGCCTGCGCAGACCTGAGCAGGGCATGTCACTGGGAAACTCCGAGGTGAGCGGCAGAGCTGAGGTGCCAGGGCAGAGGAAGTGCAGTAGGGATGAGGGATGCCGGAGCCTGAGCAGAGTTGAACTTGGACCTGGGAAAAGAAATTAGAGACCCTGGAGGTTATGCTGCTGAGTCTCAGTGGGGACTCAGTGCTTGCTGCACAAAGCCCAAGCGCTTTCTCAGGTGCAGCGTTCTGGTCACTGGTCCTATGTGCTTTGCTCCTCAATGCACAGGCTTAAATTTTCCTTGTAGCCAAGGATATAAGGCTGCATGATGCCACCTTACTGGGCTGTCCAGGTCTGTCCCTGTCCCCATCCCTGCTCCCCACCCCATTATCTGTCTCTGCAGTCTGTACCAGGAGGGAACTTTTTTCCTCCTCCTGGCACAGTTTTGCTTTGAAAAACATGTGCTCCTCACCAGAAAGCCCACAGAATGGTGACTTCCCCATGTAACCACATTTTATTTCCAGCAGGTGACCAGTTTTAATCCACTTAGCAGAAGGTGCACTGGTTTTGTTGAGTGCTAATTATTCATTAAAAGGTGGTGCCAGATGAATCGAATGCCTTCCAGTCTCAGCCTGTTATATCAACACAGTTACTCCAATTAACTGAACCTCATAAAAGGCCATTCCCGCTTCCTGACACGGGCTATTTCTGCCAAACTGTGGAGAATGGCATTAATTGTGCTGCTGTCCTTTAGGGTTGTACTGACCCCATTGTGAAACAGCCGGTGACTGCCCACAGCCACAGCAGAGTGTCCTGCTCACCCAGGGCAAGAGCCAGGGAAGCTCCAGTTCTTGTGTGCTTGCAGCTTTCCCCATGTCACTAGGTGACAGTTGTCACTGAGGGCCCCCAGATTTGTGTGTCAGGATAGCTCTGAGGGTTTACAGTGCTTCCTTTGGGCAGGGCAATGTCCCCTGGGTGACTGATGGCCGGAATAAGAAGTTTTGTTACTTCTGTGAGTGGTAAACTCGTCCCTTTGCTGCTTTCCAGGTGGTGTGGAGATGAGGATGGAGTGTTCCCGTCCCATACCCAGAACCCCCCTTTCCTATGCAGCTGGCAGGGCTGGGGTCACTCTTTACACCTGCCCCCTCTTCCTCCTGCCAGGACAGTCTGGGTAAAAGGTTCAGCAGAGCGTTTCCCTGCTGCCTTCCCACAAATGCTTCCTGCTGGGCACTGCTGTTCTTGTGGTGCCAGAGCAGGCAGCAGAGGTGCTGCTAGCCCAGAGCTGGCTCCCACCAACCCCAGGGGCCCTGGCTGCCTGGGCCAGTGCACGCTCCTGCCTGTGCCATGTCCCCACCAGCTCTGTTGTGTCCCCTGTGCTCCAGCTGCGATAGAGGAGAGAGCCAGACCTGCACTGATGTGATTGCAACGAAGGGGCTGCTATGCTTCGTAGAATCATAGAGCCTGCAGGGCTGGAAAAGTCCTCCAAGATCATCAAGTCCAACCTTTTACCTTGTCAACTCCACTAAGCACTAAGTGCTTAGTCATTCTCCCCATTGTGTCTGGCATAGAACTGGACCAGTGGTGCTGGTCCTTGTTACTACTTGTTGTCTCTCACTTAGCATCTCTGCAGACATCAGGTGCTCATCCCAAGGGACTTGCTGCTCCAGGTGGCACCTCTGGTGTGATGTGTACCCAAAGGGGCAGGCAGGCAGTAGAGCTGGGCCCTGTAGGGGCTTCTGTTGGTGCGATGGGCATGGAAAAGGGGCTGACACTGGGCCCAATCCTGGTTCATCCCTGCCTTGGTCCAGGAGGCATTCCCAGAGGCTGGAGTGGGGACCAGGTCCCCATCATGTGGAAAAGTGAACAGAGCAGGAACAGGGCTGATTTCCCTTTAGAAACCCTTCCCTGGAGGTTGGTGGGGTAGAAGGGCAACCGTGCCAGCCTCCAGCCCTGTGTGGGTGGCCAGGCTGATGGTGAGGACCTACAGGGGCTGTGCTGTCTCGTGGGGACTCCCCGACTCCCTCACTCTGAGGATACCTCCCCAAACTGGTATGTGGGCAGTGAGAGGAGAGCATGGGATGAAGCCTTACAGGGAAGCATGCTGGCACCATGGTGTAGGTCTGTGAGAAGAGTCCCTGTGGCACAGCCCCAACTGGGAGCACTGTCAGGGTTTGAATTTGTTTTCCTTCCTCCGTGATGCTGCAGCTAAACATGGGAATTTTAAATCACCCTGGGAAAGCTAGACCTTGTGCTTTTTAATATTGTCTAATGACAAACAGGGTCTGTGTGAGTGTGGTGGGCCGGATCTGTGCTTGGGGTGATGTGGGGCACAGAAACCTCCTGCTGGGGGTCTGTCTGTCTTGGGGGTGTTTTGGGGGATGTGCTTTTCCACTGCGGAAGGAACTGGCTGGAAGGGTGGCGTGGGGCTAAGGTGGTGGGAGGAGGGCGGGTGGCCATGGTGGTGGTCTTGGGTGAGCATTGGCCTGAGCTTGTTGACACCACCTGTGCAGAAATGCTGTTCCTGGGCTATGGGATCCCTGGGAATGCTGTACCAGGAAGAGAGGGTAGCTCACAGGGAAGGGTTTTCATTATTGTTTGTCATGGGACTGGTGCAGGAATACCACATCTCCCTGAGGTATTCAGGGAACCACAGGTATTGGTGGAGTAATGGAAAAAGGCAGCAGAGAGGAATGTGAATGCTTTGGCTTGCTTTGCTCCTCACAGAGGGCAAGAGCATGGACTGGAATCCTCTGGGCCAGCAGCCGTTCACTGCTCCTGCTGGATCGGGCTCCTGGTTGGTCCAGCCAGACTTTCCTTGTGCCCTGTGACTTTTCCAGCTCCCTCAGCCCTGGCAGCTGATCCCCCTCCTTCCAGCCACCTCTCTGGGGGTGACACACATCCTCGTGCCTGTCTGCCCTCACTGCTCTTTAGTGCAGTGGATGCGACCGGACAGCAGGATGGGGGCTTAGTAGCGGCTGTTGGCAGAGGGGGTGGGGAGTGGGGGGCGCTGGGCAGAGCCCCTGGAAGCCACAGGAGTGCAGGATCGGTGCGGGGGCTGTGTGCGGGAGCACCAGGCTGGCTCCGGAGGGACAAGGCACGTGGTGTGCTGGTGCTGGGCAGGAGGTTTAACCAGCAAAGGGCTGGATGGGGGGGAACTGGTGTTCCAGAACAACATGCACATGCCCTGACCCTCTCTGCCCCTGCAGAGCCACGCTGCCATGGGAGGCTGCGGCACGTGGGCGTGGCAGGAGCTGCTGGTGCTGCTGGGCAGCGTGTGGCTGGGGGTGGGCAGCTCCCAGCCCACCCCTCTGGGCCCCATGCGCACTCCTGGGCCGCAGCTGAAGTTTCGTCTGGCCGGTTACCCACGCAAGCACAACGAGGGCCGTGTTGAGGTCTTTTACAACGATGAGTGGGGCACTATCTGCGATGACGACTTCACGCTGGGCAACGCGCACGTGCTGTGCCGGCACCTCGGCTTTGTGGCTGCCACCGGCTGGGCCCACAGCGCCAAGTATGGCAAAGGCGTTGGTAAGAGTGGGGTGGTGGGCACAGCCCCCCGGCACTGCCTGTGTGTGCCCCAGCGTGTGCTGCTGGTGGGTGGAGGGTAGGGGTGGGCAGGGCCCGTGTTTGCCGAGTGCCCAGCAGTGCCTGTGTGCACGTGTGTGTGCACGTGTGTGTGTGCACGTGTGTGTGCAAGCCTGTGTGTATGTGCAAATGTGTGTGTACACATGTGTGTGCATGCGCGTGTGTGCATGTGTTTGTTTGCGCACGCAGAGTGGGCTGGGAACCACTGGATGTTTGAATGTGAGTTGCCGTGCAGGTGTGTGGGGCTGTTGCAGGGCTGTGCATGGCTTAGAGGTGTCAGGTATGGTGGGTTCAGGTTGATGTAGGCAGAGGTGTAGAGATGTAGCATGTGCAGGGCTGTTCAGGGCCCAGGACATGGGGCTTTATGCATGTTATGTGGGGCTCTATGACTGTCAGAGCAGCCCCTCGGGGAGTTGGAGACTCCCCATTTGCAGATCTCCCACCTAGGGCTTCAGTTTTAGCGTTTTGCTGGTCTCATCTTTGTGCTGAGGGAGGGCTGCCCCGGTCCAGCTGTGCACCTCTGTGGTCCCTGGCTGTGCTCCTTGGGCAGCTTCCCTGCTCTCTCACCCCTGGCCTGTGTCTGGCAGGGCGGATCTGGCTGGACAACGTGAACTGTGCCGGAGGCGAGAAGAGCATAGGGGACTGCAAGCACCGGGGCTGGGGCAACAGCGACTGCAGCCATGAGGAAGATGCGGGTGTCATCTGCAAGGATGAGCGCATCCCGGGCTTCAAGGACTCCAATGTCATTGAGGTGAGGAAGCCGATGGCCAGCGTGGGTAGCACCACGATTCCACGGAGCATCCTGGATGGGTGCCTGGGTGTGCGTGCTCTGGGCACTCTCCCTCATGGTGCAGGATCCCAAGGTGACAGGAGGGTGGCATTGGCTTTCCTGGTTGTGCTCCCCAGGGGTGTACCTGGGGACCCAGGGTGATGAGGGGCGTGGGGTACACAGGGTTAGGTGTGTACCGTGGCCACCCAGGGCCACTGGATGTGGCCATCAGGAATGCACTATCTGGCCACCCCTGTGCTTCACCTGTGACTGCACCCTCGGAGCATCCCTGGGAGCAGGTTGGCAGGAGCTGGGGCAGCGGGATGCAGTGTGAGCTGAGGCTGACCTGAGCCCTGCAGACGGAGCAGAACCACGTGGAGGAGGTCCGCCTGCGGCCGGTGGTGTCCGGGGCCCGGCGGCAGCTGCCAGTGACAGAGGGCATCGTGGAGGTGCGCTACAAGGACAGCTGGGCACAGATCTGCGATGAGGGCTGGGACAGTCACAACAGCCGCGTCGTCTGTGGCATGATGGGTTTCCCGGATGAGAAGAAAGTCAACAGGAACTTCTACAAGTGAGTGAGGCCAGCAGGGAGCCCATGGGGTGGGGTGTTGGCAAAGAGCCAGGGACATGGGGCAGTGCTGGGGGGACAGTGGGGGCTGTGATTTTGGGTATTGTGGATCCCTGGAATCCCTCCCATTCCTGCTGCTCTCCAGTCTGAGCACCAGCTGGCCATATGGGCACTCGCTAACCAAGCCAGAAGTCCGTGACATGGCTGGGGGGCTGTGGTGCCCACCTGTCTCATGCACTACTGCACAGGCTGCTCCAAGAGGGCAGCTTTTGCTCCCTGGCCGTGGTGCAACATCATTTCCTCTGATGCGGAGTGTGGGGGTTCCCGTCCCGAGGGGAGGTTTGCAGTCAAGACAGGCTGAGATACTGCAGCAGCACCATGGCCTGAGTGAGGCGCAGGGACACGGTGGTGCCCAGCATGGTGCCTGGTGCTGGGTTTGACCTGACCAGGCAGCTCTAGTGTTGCTCTGCAGGCGGCTGAAGCAAGCAGCCAGGATGGAGGGCCGGAGCCCAAGGCCAGGCAGCAGGTAAGGGGCTGGGGCGCCCCATCTGCTGAGCTGTGGCAGAGCTGGGCTGTCCGGCCCCACCGGTCTCTGCCGTCAGAATGGATCCTGGCACAAGCAGATCCAGACGGAGCAGACTGAGGGCCTGGGCTGTGCTGGCCCAATAAGACAAATCCCACCCTGGGGGACCTGCCTGTGTGTGCCAGCCTCCTCAGTTCTCCACCAGAGACTATCTCTCTCCCAGACAGGCCATGCCTCAGGCAGAGCACACCTGCACACCAGGCTGGAGTCCTGGCACAGAGTGAGCAGGATGCCCTGGGAGTGGTGGAGAGGGCTGCAGCACAGGGTGCTGTAGCCCTGTGAGGAGCTGGAGACCTCGGAGCGGAGCTGTCTCTCCTGGCAGATGGGGAAGGAGGGCTGTGGAAATGGGATGCTTTCTGCAGAAAGCATCAGTGGGGAAGCTGGAAAGGCTGCACACCCCTCCATTCCTTGTGGGGTGGGCTGGCAGGGGCACCAGAGCCCGTGTTCAGCAGTGCTGGGCACCAGTGTGATTGGCACAGTGTGACAGGGCCTGTCCCAAGTGCCACATCTGCTCAGGTTCTCTTGCATCCTCTGCCCACTCGATCTTGCTGGCTTTCTGCCAGACCCAGGGGATGGTCTGGCTGCCTGTTCCCTCCATCCCTGAATCCTGCTGCTGGATTTGGTGGTGGGTGCAGTGAGCTGGAGCCCATTCTTTTGGGGCTATGGAATGGCACCTCTCTTGCTTGAGCCTGCTGCCATATGGAGATGTTGCACTGCCCCCAGCACATGGCTTTGCTCCAGTCCCACCACCTTCCCTGGTGCCCTACAGCCATTGCAAGCTCTTCACTGTGACCCTTCCCATGTCTGTGTCCCCAAAAGCCATCCTCGCCAGCTCCTGCAGCTGCTAATGGGAATTCAGGCAGGATCATCCTGTGGGGTCTCCTCAAACCCCCACCTGCAGGTCCTGCTTGTTGCAGTGTGCTGTTCCCTGGGTAGTTTGGTGCTGACTGCCCCTTTCCCAGTGAGCAGGTCCTCCCCTGCAGCACTGGGCAAAATGCTTTGTGACTCCATGAGGTTGGCATTGGTTCCTGATCCTCTGCCCAGAGCAGGAGCTGGTTCCTGAAAGCCACGCGCTGCTTTGCAGGGCCTAATCAATTCGGGGCTATGCAGCTGCAGTCATACGTGGGGCACAGGCTAATTCAGGCTGGAATGGACCTTGGGGAGTTGTGGTCCAACTCCTTGTGTGGAGCAGGGCTGGCTGTGGATCAGCCCAGGACTTTATGCAGTTGGTTTTTGAAATCTTCCAAGGATGGAGATCCTGCAACCCTGTGGCCTCTGCTCCAATGCGATACAACCCTCATGGAGAAAAGGTTTTCCTTACCCCAGAACCTTGCATTTCCAGTCATGCCTGTTTTCTCTTGTGCTCTTCCCTCTGCACTGGAAGAATCAGGCTCTGGCTCCCTGGCAGCCCCTCACAGGTGCAGGTCATCTGCTGCAGTGCCCCCGACCCACAGCAGCCCCAGCTGTAGCAGCCCCGTGGCCCCCACCCCTGCCACCCCGCTGTCCTGCTGCTCCCCCTGTTCTCATGCTGTGTACATCACATCTTCTTGTCCTGGGGACCCAGAACTGGGTGCAGGATCCAGATGTGGCTTCCTGAGTGTGAATGGGCTGATGCCCTCCAGCCATCTGAATCCCAGTTCCCGACAGGCCCAGGCTGTGTCCTGGGGCTCGCTGGGCTGTGCAGGCTGACACCAACCTGCTGCTGGCCTGTGGGACCAGTGGCCAGGCTTGATTTTGCCTGGTCCCTGAGGGTGTCAGTCCCCTGCCCTGCTTTGGGCCACCTTGCTCTTCATTCCTAGTGGGCTCTGGGGTTTTGGCCCTGCTCTCTGAGGGAAGCAAAGCATTTGGGGATGTTGGGACTGCTTCTACACCGTGCCCTGGGCAGCGTCTCCTTCCCAGAGGAAAGCTTGGCCACAGCTTGGCCTGTGCTCAGACCGCTCCCTCCGCTGGCAGCGGGTTCTTGCCAGGCTGCAGCCTCTGTGGCCTCGGGATGAGCACTCGCTGCCTGTGCCACTTGCTTGTTGCTGCTTGCCAGGTGTCCTGCTCCGCGGGGGCACAGCGCAGTGATGGGTGTCTGTTGTCTGGGCGAGGACACAGAGGCACCTCACTCACACCCAAGAGATCAAATCGTGGCTGCTGATGTTTGGTCTTTTGCTGTGTGACAAGGCAGCGCGGGATGTGGCTGCATGCAGCACAGTTTCCCGGTGGAATGTATGCAGGAAACTGCATCATTGCTGCAGGGGGCAGCTGTATCACACTGCTGGCAGCATGTGATGCTGTTGCACCCATGTGTGACACGAAGGGGATGCACATGAGTCTCCTTGGGGGCTGAGCTGCCCAGTTCAGCCCCCAGCGAAGCCAGGCCAGGCCGTGCTCCCTGTGTCACTGCTTCTGGCAGAGGTGACAGCCTGAGGCTCTGGGCTCTGTGACGGTTGTTTTCTGTTTTCCAGACTGGCCTCCAAATGTCAGCCTAAACAAAAGCGCAGGGAGAACATAGGGCCCAAGAAGAGGTAAATGGCTCCAGTGGAGAGCCTGAGAGCCAAGAGCAGTCCCACCAGAGCTGTGCAGTCCCACCAGACCTGTGCGTGTCCCTGTGCGTGTTCCCGTGCCGCTGGGGATGTGGGACAGGCAGTTGGTGAGGGGTGGGTGCCTGGCCAGCACTACGTGTCACCCTGGAGACAGCAAAAGGGGCACAGCCAGTGCATGCAGCCACAGGCAGGGTGGCTGGTGACACCTCCACTGCCACTGGCCTCGCCGGCTGTGGCTCAGGGCTCCTCCTCCCTCCTTGCAGGCTCTTCACAGAGCGGCAGCAGCTCAACTACCGCCTGCACTCGGTGTCATGCGTGGGGACAGAGGTGCATCTCTCCATGTGCACCTTCGAGTTCTACCGAGGCAATGCCTCGGCCGCCTGTGGGGCCGGGATGCCCGCGGTTGTCAGCTGCCTGCCTGGGCCCATCTTCGCTGCTGGGAATGCCCACAAGAAGAAACAACGCCAGCAGCAGCAGGGCCAGGTGAGCCCTGGTGGAGGGAGGAACAAGTCCTGTGGTGGCCCAGAGCGAGACACTGCCCCATGGGTGGGCTCTGTCCCAGACTGCACCCTAGAGTAGGGGTGTGGGTGCCTGGGTGACTGGCTCCAGAGCAGGAGATGGGGCTGGTGTCCTGTTCATCCCAGGAGTCATGGCCAGCCCTGTGTTGTGCCATGCTGTGCCGTGCCGTGCCATGCCATGCCATCAGCACCATGCCATTCTGTGCAGTGCCACACCGTGCCACTTGCACTGTCCCACCCCACCCTGTCTCCACTCCCCACAGCCCCGGATCCGGCTGAAGGGCGGCGCCAGGGTCGGCGAGGGCCGTGTCGAGGTGCTCAAGAGCAGCGAGTGGGGCACGATCTGTGACGACCGCTGGAACCTGCTGTCGGCCAGCGTGGTGTGCCGCGAGCTGGGCTTCGGCAGTGCCAAGGAGGCCCTCACCGGCGCACGCATGGGCCAAGGTGAGGGTGCCGGGCCAGAGGGGCCAGGCATCCCCTCTTGGGGCTGTGGATGAGGCACTTGTCTGGGCTCTGCTGGGCTGGGAGGAGCCACAGCTGGCCTTGTCCCGTGGGCACTGGGCTGCTGGCTGCATGTGGAGCATGGCCTCTCAACTGTACTGCTCAGGGCAGCAGCTGTGGAGGCTTGAGTGCATCAACTGCCTCTCGGGCACGCTGAGCAGCTGTGGGGACAGGCAGGTCTCGGCCATCCCCGTGTCATGGGGTACTGAGTCCTGCTGACCCCTGGCAGGGATGGGACCCATCCATCTTACTGAGGTGCAGTGCCAGGGCACCGAGAAGTCCCTCTGGAGCTGCCCCTTCAGGAACATCACGCAGGAGGACTGCAAGCACACGGAGGACGCAGCCGTCCGCTGCAACATCCCCTACATGGGCTACGAGAACCTGGTGAGCACCACAGGGGGCTCTTGGCAGTGGGACCCCAGAGTGAGGAGCTGGGGGAGACCCACGGGATCCACTTTAGAGGGGCCCCTCATCTCTCCTCCTCTGCACCCCATACATTTCTCCCTGCCCTGGGGGTTCAGGGATTTTGTGAGTGGGAGTCCCAGCCACCCCTATGAGGGGGAGATGGAGGGGTTGCTGCAGGGGATTTCGGGCACTCTGAGGGGTGATGTGGGGCAGCTGCTCCCTGCTGCTCTCCCTGCTGCCAGCCTGTGCCCACTCCGTAGCAGAAATATCAGAAAAAAAAATTGTTGTGGGCCAACCAAGAGAGACTTTTTACCTGTGATAACGAGCAAATGAAGCTGTCTGTTCTCATTTGCCCTGGCCCATCGTTTCATCCACTTTGAGCTTTTTAATGATTTCTAACTCTCTCATACCTGTCATTTTTGAAATGATGCCATTTCAAAATGAACTGTTTTCCCTGCTCTGTTGAGACAGTTCCCAAACTCACAATTCCTTTTCCCCAAATCTGCCAGTTTCAGCGAGTTCCCTGCTGCCCAAAGCTGTGCATTGCTCTGTTCAGTTCCTGGCTACCCCCTCCTCATGTGCCTGAAGCCCCTGGCCCAAGGCCCGTCAGGCACCACAGCATAGCCTTGGCTGCATCACTGCATCAGTCCTGGGAGCATCACTCGTAATGGTGATGATGCTGCCACTGCCTTTCTCTGCAGATTCGGCTGAGCGGGGGCCGGAGCCGCTTCGAGGGGCGGGTCGAGGTGGCGGTGGGGGCTGGCGATGGGGACCATCCCCGCTGGGGTCTGGTCTGCGGCGAAGGCTGGGGTACGCTGGAGGCGATGGTGGCCTGTCGCCAGCTGGGTCTGGGATTCGCTAACCACGGCTTACAAGTAGGTGCCAGCACCAGCTTGGCCAGGGCAGCCAGCAGCCACCACCACTGCTCACGGGGCTGGGGACAGGGACAGACGGGGCTGGGGATGGGAGGGAGGTGGGACGCACAGGGTGCCTGCTCACGGCCCCAGGCCTTCCCTGCAGATCCGCCTGGCCGGCGGGAGGACGATGTTCGAGGGCCGCGTGGAGGTGAAGCGAGGCAGTAAGTGGGGCACGGTCTGCAGCGATGGCTGGACCACAAAGGAGGCCATGGTGGCCTGTCGTCAGCTTGGCCTGGGCTACTCCCTGCATGCGGTGACGGTAGGTGCCAGCGGGGAGGCTCCTGGTGATGCCCTGGTGAGCACAGGCACCGGTGCTTCCTGGGCAGCTGTGGGTCTGTCTGGGGACAGAGGCACATGGCCGCTCCATGCTGTAGGACAGGACCCTTGTGGGCGGCCTGGGGCGTGGGCAGGGCTGTGCGTGGTGGGGGTCTGGCTGCAGCCTGAGCGTGAGCAAATCGGGGCAACCTGGCCGCCAGTTGTGCCACCCACCCTGCCTCACCCCTCCTCAGGAGACATGGTACTGGGACGCCAGCAATGTGACGGAGATGGTCATGAGCGGGGTTAAGTGCGCAGGCCACGAGATGTCCCTGAGCCACTGCCAGCACCACGGCGCCAGCCTGAGCTGCAGGAACACGGGCACGCGCTTCGCTGCAGGCGTCATCTGCTCTGAGAGTGAGTGGCCAGGGGGGCTGCAGGTGGGGGGTGCTGCAGGCAGTGGGGGCTGTGAGTAGTGGGGTCTGGGGGCACTGGGGGCTGTGGGTGACAGTGCTGTGGGGCCAGGGGCTGCAGCTAAAGAGGCTGCAGGCAGTGGGGTTTGCATATGGAGGGGCTGCAAGCCTGTGCCCAGTGGAGGGGGCTGCATCCCCCCCAGCCAGCTCAGCCCTGCCAGAGCTGGGCACTGCCCTGTCCCTGCCGAGCAGTGGGGCCTGTCCCAGAGCAGCTGCCTTTCCCCAGCTGCCTCCGACCTGCTGCTGCATGCGCCGCTGGTGCAGGAGACGGCCTACATCGAGGACCGGCCGCTGCACATGCTGTACTGCGCCGCTGAGGAGAACTGCCTCTCCAGCTCAGCCCGCCTGGCCAACTGGCCCTATGGGCACCGCCGCCTGCTCCGCTTCTCCTCCCAGATCCACAACCACGGCCGTGCCGACTTCCGCCCCAAGGCCGGCCGGCACTCCTGGGTCTGGCACGAGTGCCACCGGTGCGTGTGTGGCACAGGCAGAGATGGGCATGGGCAGGGACAGCCTGGGTGGGGCAGGGAGAGGGCGACGGTGCTGCTGCAGTGGGCTGAGCGAGGATGACACTGGATGAGGGTGATGCTGGGCAGGTGTGACACTGAGGGAGGGTGACACTGGGTGAGGGCAACGCTGGGTCAGGCTGACACTGAGTGAGGCATCATTGCTGCCCCTCGTTTGGCTCAGGACTGTCCCTGAAGGAGCAGTGTTGGGGCTGGAGGCCCCATAGTGGGCAGGGACAGGGCTGTAGGCTGGACCCTATGGCTGAGCCCTCTGCTTGCCTGGGCTCGTCCGGCTGGGGACAGCTGTGTCCGCTCCCAGGGCAGGACAGAGCTCTGCCCAAATTCACAGTGCTATGGCCTCAGAGCAGCGGCTGGGGGGACCTTCCTGGTGGTGAGGGGTCAGGCCCTCACTCGGGTGGTGTGGGGGGCTGACACAGGGCAGGGCAAGTCTCCCATCTGCCCTGGGGGTCCCTGCCTCTGCCAGGCTCCGGTCAGCAGGCTCCCTCCCGCAGGCACTACCACAGCATGGACATCTTCACCCACTATGACATCCTGACCCCAAACGGCACCAGGGTGGCTGAGGGACACAAGGCCAGCTTCTGCCTGGAGGACACTGAGTGCGAGGAAGGTGAGTGACACACGGCCCTGCAGCACTGTCCCTGCCTGCGTCCCTGTCACAAGGCGGCTGGGGCCAGATTGGGTGGGCATCACAGGGGCTACGGAGGGGGGGCTGCAGCACAGATGATCTGCATCATCTCCTGCCTGCAGATGTGGCCAAGCGGTACGAGTGTGCCAACTTCGGGGAGCAGGGCATCACTGTGGGCTGCTGGGATCTCTACCGGCATGACATCGACTGCCAGTGGATCGACATTACTGATGTCAAGCCAGGCAACTACATCCTGCAGGTGCTGGACTTGAGCCTCCCCAGCCCCTCCTGCCACCCTACCACGTGCACCCCCACCCTCTGCCCCTGCACCCCAGATCTTCACATGCCCCCGCAACCTGGCCCTCTCTCCCACTGGAACTGGGTGGGGCTGGCAGGTATGCTGCTGTAGGACAGTGCCTGTCCTCATGCCCACAGACAGGCAGGGCTGCTCAGACACTCTTCTGCATGAGTTTTCCAGCTCTGAGCAGTGCTTCTTATGGGCACACGGGGCACAGGGACAGAGCCACCCCAGCACAGTGGCTCCTCGTGGCCCTCAGCACATGCAGGGCAGCTGGGGAGATACATCCTGTGTGGCTGGGGCACAGTGGTCGTGTCCTGGGCACAGCTCCATCGAGGCCGGGAAGGTGTGGGATAGAGGGCTGTGCCCTCACTGTCAGTGCCCCACAGGTTGTGATCAACCCCAACTTCGAGGTGGCAGAAAGTGACTTCACCAACAACGCCATGAAATGCAACTGCAAGTACGACGGGCACCGCATCTGGGTGCACAGCTGCCACATCGGTAATGCCCGGGACATGACCCAGGGGCAAGGGCACGTGGGCAGGGGTGCCCTGGGAGAAGGGTAGCGAGGTGGCTGCAAGAGGCAGTGGGGATGGGGGTGGGCAGGGGCTGGGGCCCCAGGGGAAGCTCTTGTGGCAGGGGAGGTGCTGGCAGGGCAGGTGACCTGCAGCACCAGAGCTGACAGCTCTTTCCCTCTGCCCACAGGAGATGCACTCAGCGAGGAGGCCAACAAGCGGTTTGAGCAGTACCCAGGTCAGCTCAACAACCAGATTTCATAGGGTCCCAGACCCCAGAGAGATGGGCATCTCCCTCCCTCACCCCGTACGGGTAAGAGGAAGCCCCTGGGGGCCGGCGGGGAGGCCTCATGCCCAGCACTGCTGCTGCTAGGGACTGCCCAGGACTTACCACCGGCTGCCCTTCCCCACCTCGGGGGGCTGGTGCTGGAAACACCAACACCTACACCTTCCAGCCTGAGGCTGCCGCCCCAACCACTGGCCAGAAGACCGTGCCCACATTCCCTGGGCTGTGGCACACGTGTACGGTCTGGGAGGTCCTGCACCCCTCACCGCTCCAATCCTTCCCTTTCCAGCTGCACCCCACCTCCTGCTCCCCCCTTCAGCCCTGGTTCCTCTCACTCCACATCCCTCCCCACAGGTCAACCCCTGTGCCCGTCCGAGGACCCACCCTCCACGCAGGGACCCATTCCCCTGCCTGGCCTCAGGAGCCGCTGGTCCCCAGGGATGGTGAGGGTGCCCCTGCTTGCAGCACTGCCCAGGGGCAGCGCATACCCCATCTCTCAGCTGTAATTTTATTTTCTCTATAAAGTCGTTAGTTCTATTTCCCAGTGGCTGCTGGCACTTCTCTGCCCTACGTGGCACAGCTTGCGCTGCAGGGCTGCTTGGCATGCTCTAGCACAGCGTGGGAGTGTCCCCTTGCCAGCCTCTGCGCCCTCCTTGGATGGTGGAGTGAGGTTGTTCCCCCATCCACACAGTGCTGGCCCCACACCAGTCCCCTGCCTGCACCCCCCTCAACCAGGTTCCCCCCCTCTGGGAGAAGCCCAAGTGGTGGGCGAGAGGAAGGGGCCAGCAGTAGCCCCATGGCACCACGTCGGGGGGAACTGAAGGGCCACCCTGGCACAGCTGGGGTAGGGTGAAGTGCTGGTTCCCCTGCACCAGGTCCAGGGCAAATGTTATCAAGCAGAAATCCCACCCTGGGGCTGTGACCCACGGGGACTGGGGGCTCATGACAGAGGGGCTGCTTTGACCTGTGTGGGAGCACAGCCTGGCAGGGCCAAGACATGCTGGGCAGGGACACTCGGATATGACACAAGGGCCAAGGGAGGCACAGCCCAGCTCACACCTCAGCCCAATGCTCTGGTCGTGCCTGCAGCACACAAATTGTAGGGTCACCAGGCACTGCCCCTGAGCCCGGGAGGAGGAGGAGGAGAGGGGCAGACCTCGGCTGGGGCCCTGGAACACGCTGCGGTCAGCGCAGCTGGAGCAGCTCTGTCAGACATGCCGCGATTTCCCCCGTGCCGGCAGCGCTGGCCGGGACAGCAAATTCCTCCGGCGAGGCCGGGGCTGCTGAAAGGACGCCTGTTCTCAGGGTGGGGGAGCGCGGGGGGGCAGGAGCGGAGCCAGCCCTCCCCACAGCGCCCCGGAGGAACTGTGCTTCTTTCATCTCCCAGAATAACAGCTGGGGCCCGGGAGCCACGGTCACGGGCAGGGCCTGGCCCGACACCCGCATTCCTGCCATTGCACCGGGCCGGACGCTGCTGTTCCAGGCTGCCCTTGCCACAGAACCACCACTTCCCGCTTCCGCGGGAGCAGAGGGGGGCTCTTCCAGGAAGGCGAGGAACAGCTGGAGCTGCTCCCTCCCAGAAGGGCTGGCCAGGCAGCTGCACAGCACAGAGATGGGCCCAGCTGTCCCAGGGGCTGTGTGTGTGCGCGGGAGCGGACGCTGGGCTGGGGTGGGACAGGCAGAGCCACGGCCCAGCTTCCACTCCCAGCCCTCCTGAACATCAGGGCCAGGAGACGCTGCCTTGGCCGTGGTGAAGTCCAGCATCAACACCCCTTTCACCACGGCCTGGAACGCTGCTTGCACGGGAGGGGACGCGGACACAGACCTCGGAGCACTCAGAGCTCCCAGCACAAGCAGTGTGACCAGATGAACGTGGCGCAGCCACAGCAACACGGAGCAGCTTGGCTGCACTCCAGGGAGGAACTGCTGGTCCCAGAGCCGCTCCGGGCACCACTCTCACCCACACAGAGGCTGCACGAAGCTTGACAGCTGCCGGCCTGGTACACATGGAGGAGTCAGACCCCAGCTGTGTGGGTACTGAGCAGGTGGCAGTACACCACTAATGCCGAGGAGGTCCCTGGGGGCACAGCCAGCTCCTCCACAGCCGGGAGGTCTTGTGTGAGGACTGACAGGAGGGGCAGGGTCCCACACAGCCTGGCTTTCACTAGGCAACTACTGCTGTGAGAAGGTGATGTGGCACGGGGGGCCCCTAGAAAAGTGCTTTATTTTGAGTACAGAGGGAAACTGCTGCACCACAAGTCACCCAAGCACCAGGCCGGGCCCCTCTCCTGGTTCCTTCCAGCCTTGCATGAGCTTTCAGGCCCTGCCTGGCTGGCACAGACAACAGCTCAGTCCTGCTCTCAGCTCCAGGCCAGCACTGCCAGGCAGCACCGGGCAGTCCCCGCTACTCCGTCACTTCAGGCACGACACTCACCAGCAGCGTGTCGTGGCCGCGGCGCACCAGCATGGCCAGGCTCTGCTGCGTCCGCACCGCCTCGTACACGTCCTCGGCGCGCCGCGACACCGTCCCGTTGATCTCCAGCACGACGTCGCCAGCCTTCAGCCCAGCCCTGCAGGGAGAACATGGAGGGAGCACAAAGCAGGCGAAGCAGCCGCTCAGCCTCATCAGCCCTGAAGGATGGAGGGGCAGGCACAGGAGCCTTGGGCCGTGGCACCAGGTGTTCCTCCAGCCACACTGGTATCTCAGCCAGTGGGACAACCAGCCTGGGGAAGGGTGCCCAGCTGCTTTCTGCTGCAAGGCCCAAGCCCTCCTGCTCTGGAGCAGAACACTTGGAGCTAAACACATCCCCCCTGTCACAGATGCTCCCTCACACACCCCAAGGCACAGGGCAGCACTTACTGATGGGCTGGGGAGCCGATGATCACCTTGTGGATCAGCACACCATAGGACACGTCAGGGAAACTGGGGTCACGCAGCTTCAGCTCCGCCAGGATGCTGCAGAGCGGAAACTGGCATAAGGGATGGAGCTGGAGGCAGAGCAGGGCTCCCACCCTACCCCAGCTGCACAGGCTCAGAGACCAGACACAGAACCTCCTCTCCTGGGTCCCTGCACACTGCTGAGTACAAGCACAGCTGCCAGCCCCAAACACCACCACCCTCCTGTCAAAACAAGAGGACAAGAGTCCCAGTGGCGCCAGGGAGAGCTGGAAACCAGCTGGAAACCAGCTGGAGCAGCTGCCATCTGGATCAGAGCTGTGGTCATGCACGTCCCCACATCACATCGCCCTTCCCACCCCTCTCCTGCTGCAGTTTTCCTTCTCAGCCCTGGGTAGGCAGGACACACAACACAAGCTGTGCCCCTCTTCCTGCCAGACCTGTCACCAGAGCTTTACCCATGTCTCTCCTCTGGAGTCTAGAGACAAACTAAGTCCAGTTCCTCCAACTTTCTCACAGATTTTAAGTTTTCTAAACCAAGCTTAAATGCTGCATCTCTCACAGCTCCACTTTGGACTCTCCCCAGTAGCTTCTCACCCCTCTCGAACGCATCCAGAAGTGGATGCAGCACTCCAGCTGGATTTCTGCAGAGTGGAGAACAGCATTCTTCGTTCAAACACTGCAGCAGTTCTGATCCCTGCAGCCTCAGACACCCACAGTCTCTGCCCAGCTCTGCTTCCACCAGGTCTCTGCTCAGCCAGTCAGGGCTCCCCATATGGCAGTGGTCCATGCAGAGCTCTACTCCACGGTCCCACAGCTCAGTGCAAGCTGCCATCCCTTCCTGATTCCACACCGTGGAGGTGTGAAGGGGCCTCTCCAGATCATCTTGCCTGATCCCCCTGCTCCAGCAGGCTCAGTCAGGGCAGGCTGCCCAGGACTGTGTCTAGCAGGGCTTTGAGGATCTCCAAGGACCCTCCAGGCAATGTGTGCCAGGCTCTGACCACCCTCCTCACAGTAAAAAAAAGTGATTTCTTGCGTCCAGACGGAGCCTCACGTGTCTCTCTGGCCTCTGCCTCTTGTCCTGCCCCTGGGCACCACTGACAGAACAACGGGGTCTGTGCCTGGGCTTGTGCCCAACACGGAGCTTCCCCTTCCTGTGCCACGGAAAGGTTCTGGCCTTTGCAATGAGCGTGTTCAGACCAGTCACCCTTTTCCAAGGCAAGCAACCCCTTGCTGGAAGTCCTTCCCACTGGACACAAAAAAGGCTCACAGTCAGGTGGTTTCCCTGGACCAGCTCGCTGGCTGTGCGGAAGCTGGACCTGCTTCCCAGGAGCCACGTCCGAGGCATTTCACGCTGCTTCCTCAAAGACCCTGTGCTGCAGCCTGGCCAGGAAAGCAGGAGGAGGATGGGTTCTCCCACATTCCTCGGGCTCTGCTGAGTACCAGCACCATCTACTGGGCACCCACTGGGGCTGCCGGCAGTGCTGGCTGTGCCCCCACCATGCCCCTCAGAGGGCACACAGCACCTGCTCCTCCCTTTGAGGCCAGGCAGGAGCTCCAGAGGCTGCTCATGGTGCCCGGGAGTGCAGGCAGCCCACAGAGCCAACCAGTGCACGGGAGTAAAAAGAGCTTTAGAAGGGCAGGATGGCATAACACCAGCCCCAGTTAACGTCCTGAGCCCCATGAGGCAGCTGAAGGTCCCTTTAAGGTGGCTGCAAAAGCCAAAGAATGCGAGCAGGTGCTGCCCTTAAGAACTGCTCCCAGTGGTGAGAGCGCAGGTCCTGTTTGCTCCTGACATTTAGTCCTTCATGGAATCACAGAATTGTTTGGGTGGGAAAAGATCTTTAAGATCAAATGCAACTGCTCCCCGCCAGCACTGCCAAGGCCACCACTGACCATGTCCCCAAGTGCCACATCCACAGGGCTGTTAAATCCCTCCAGGGATGGGGTCTCCCCCCCTGCCCTGGGTTGGAGCAGCTCTGCCAGGGTTGGACAGCCCTTTCCAGGAAGGAATTTTCCCAGTATCCAACCCGAACCTCCCTTGTCACAGCCTGAAGCTTTTTCCCATCCTGTCGCGTGTTCCCTGGGAGCAGAGCCCAACCCCCACCTGGCTACACCTCCTGTCTGGGAGTTCCAGAGAGCCAGAAGATCCCCCCACAAGCCTGGTTAGGCCAGTCTGGAGTCTAACCACAACCTGAGCACAAAGAGATTTGGGACCAAAAGCTTAAGCTGTGGAGACAATCCTCCCAAAACCAGGCACCTTCGGTTAGTTGGGAAGATCCCATTACATCTCTGCCCCAACAGGACCAGTCTTTTGGGCCCTGAGCTCAGGACAGGCACCTGGGAGTGAGGGTCAGCATCATCACCCCGATGTAACGGCGCTTCGTCTCTGCGTTGCCAAACCAAGAGCCTGCAGAAGGAAAGGTCACGGAATGTCATGGCTGGAAAACAGAGACACACTCAGAACAGTGCTGGGCTAAGCCCCACGGCCCTCAGGGCAGGCAGTGTGTGCAGAGCCATTCCCAGTCCCCACAACAGGTCAGTCCAGCTCTTGGTACCAGTGAAAGTGTTACAGGTGTTGCACTTTGCACTGACTTTGCTTCCCCAGTTTATCAGTTTTTTGACTGAGAATGTCCCTCCCTGGCATCACAGGAGAACCAGACAGAAGTCTGCCTTAAAGAATTCCCAGAAAGAGGCAACATTTCACATGGCCAAATGAAAGACTTGTCCCCTACACTACCACTGAATCCCGCACTTGCACTTCCAGCGCTGCACACCAGATGCAGCAGACCTGGCTTCCAGGTTACCCTCTCCCTGTTGGAACACCAACAGAAGCTTCACTCATTTCCCATGTGTTGAGATCTAATGAAAAATAGCAACGGATCAAAAATACAATCCTCATGTACTCCTGGGGACTCAGGTTAGTTTAGGACACCTGATCTGCAGCTGTGGGCACGGCATGCAGCAGCGGCACAGCTTTCCAGTGGCACAAGTGAGTTTCCTGCCAGATGGGACCCCAAAGGCTCCTTCTCCTGCTCTCCTTGCCCTTACCTGGAAGAAGGGCTCGGAGCCCAGCTGTGCCAGAGCTTCCCTCTCTCATTCTCCTCCCCCAGCACCCCAGCAAAGAGGCTCCCACTCACTCTTGCGCTGCTCCTCCCTTTGCAGGAACTTCCGGAGCCGGTCAGAGGGGATGGCAAAGGAGATGCCCGATGTCACCTTCATGGTGTTCACCCCAATCACCTCGCCATCCTGCAGGGAAAGGGCACTGGGATACCCAGTCTGGATCACTGTGGAGAGCAGGACAACTACTACACCAGCCTGAGGTCCCAGCTGTGTGCCCACCCCTTCCCAGGCTGCTACCCCTGTGTCCTGCCTGACCCTGCCAAGGCTGGGCAGGGCCCAGGGGCTGCCCCAGGCACGTCCAGCCCCTCACTCTGCCCCACCAGCACCAGCCACGCCTCACCGGGCAGGGCTCAGCTCCTCCACAGTTCCATCTGCTCTGGCTCCCTCAGATGCTGCGCAGGGTTCCCGTGCTAGGCTGAATCCTTCTCCTCCTCACAGGGAACCTGGAGGACTCACAGGCCCTCCCTGCCAGCACCCACAGGTGCTCCCATAGAGGGGCACAGAGCAAGAGGCACACAGCACATCTCTGCCCCAGCCAGCAAGGGGACAAGCAGCAGGACTCACCAGGTTGACGAGGGGGCCCCCGGAGTTCCCAAACTGCGGCAGAAGAGAGAAAGCGAGCAGACCATGAGAGCCCCATCCTGCATGGCAGCAACAGCAGGAGGCCAATCCCAGGAACTGGGCCAGGCCGATCCCAGCATGCCTGGGTGACCGGCCAGAACTCCCTCAGCTCCCCGTGCTCTGTGTGAGCCCCCTCCTCCCCCCAGCACCCACAGCCCTGCCCAGCTCCCACGCCCTTACGTCGATGGCGGCATCGGTCTGGATGTACTCCATGTCGGAGGTGGCGAGGCCCAGCTCGCGGCTGCCGCGCTGCGCCGAGCTCACGATGCCCGAGGTGATGGTGTTCTGGAGCGCGAAGGGGCTGCCCATGGCCACCACGAACTCACCCTGCCGCACCTCGGCCGAGCGGCCCAGCGGCAGCGTGGGCAGCGGGTGCTGTGGGGAGCGGGACCGTGAGCGTGGGGGATGAAGGGAGGGTCCCCCGTCCCCACACTGAGACACGCACCTTGGGCTTGATCTTGATGGTGGCGATGTCGGCCACCTGGTCTACGTCCTGCACCACGGCGTCGTATTGCTCGCCACTCGCCAGCTTCACCCGCACGCGCCTCCGGTTCGCTACCACGTGTGCGTTGGTGACGATAAGCCCGTCTGGGGACACCAGGAACCCCGACCCGTTGGAGATGGGCACATCCCGGCCCAGAAAGGGGTGCCTGCAAGGGGGGCCCAGGTCAGGAGGGGTGACAGGGACCCTGGGGTGTCTGGTGGGGACTCTGGGGAGGGCGGGGGGGGCCACACAGACGGGTAGGGCTGGGAAGCAGCAGGGAACAGCAAGGATGTCTGGGCAGCAGCTTTTCCCATTGTGAGGCAGAGGGTGTGACACCAGACACAGGTGTGACCAGGCTGGAGAGCAGAGCTGCTGCCCTGAGATGCTCCAAGATGCCGGAGGTACTGGATGGTGAGAACATTATGGAGAGCAAAGGGAAATAAATGCAAAGTGGTGCTCCTGAGGCAGAGTGACAGGGCAGCCAGGAAGGCAGCTCTGCTGAACGGTCCTGGAGGACAAGGATGCGGCAGCGGCAGGTGGCAGCCGTCTGTCCCCGCGGCGTGTCCCCGTGTGCCGGCTGCGTGCACGAGCAGTGGGGCCGGGTCGGTCTCTCCTGCGGCACTTTGGGGACCTCACTAGGACGCCGTGCCCGGCTCAGAGACACAGGCCGGGGCGGCTGCAGGAGGCCGCGGAGCAGGGGCTGCATTGCGCTGGGACGCGAGGGATCCCTCCCGGGGGCCGCCCGGTGCCGGCACCTGCCCACGATCTCCACGTAGACCAGCGCGGGCGCCGTTTTCTCCACCACGTCGGCGATGAAGTTGAAGGCAGCGCGGGGCGAGGCGGGCGGCGGAGCGGGCGGCGGGGCGGGCACGGCTGCGCTCAGCGCCGGCCGCTGGCGCTCCCGGGCCCACAGCAGCACCAGCGCCGCCGCCCCCGCGCCCACCGCCGCCGCCAGCGCCCGGCCCCCGGCGGGGGCCGGTGGAGAAAGCGGAGGGGGCGGTGGCGGTGGCGGAGGAGGCTCGGCGGACCCGGTGAGCGCTCGGCACCAGCGCAACGCTACCGGCGGACACAGGACCCGACAGACCCGCGCCCGCCCCGCCGCCGCCGCCATGCTGCCACTGCCCATCGGAAACCCCGCCCCGCCCCAGCGCGGCTCGGCCGCAGGGCACGCCGGGAGCTGTAGTCCTGGGGCGGGCCCTGGCGGGAGCTGCCCTCCGCTGCGGGGAGCGCCGGGAGATGTAGTGCCGTTGGGATCCGTGGGCTCGCCGCCAGCAAGGGGCGCCGGTAACCGGTGAGGCCGGCGGAGCAGTACAGAGCGAGGCGGTCCCACAGCCAGAGCCGCTCCCCGGCCAACCGGAGCCGTGGCCAGAGTGAGGGGAAGGCGGCGCGCGGTGCGGGCTGGGAAGGCGGCGCGCTCCCATCGTGCCCCTCGCGGGCCGTGCGCGCGGCCGCGGGGCAAGATGGCGGCGGGTGCGGGGCGGCCGTGAGGCGGCGGTGCAGCGGGGATGGAGCCGCCCGCGGCCCCGGGCCCCGAGCGGCTCTTCGACTCGCACCGGTGAGCGCTCTCCCGGGACCCGCGGGCCGGGGGCTCTCAGGGGAGCTGCGCGGGAAGCGGGAGGGGAGGGAGGCCCTGGGCGGCGGGCCTGGGGTCCGCGGGGGGACACAGTGTCTGGCGGGAGCCCCGTGGGAAAGGTCGGGGTGAGCCGTGGGGAGACCGGAGGTGCCCCGGGTGGGCTGCGGAGGCTCCTTGAGGGGGCTCGGGAGGTTCCGCGGAGCGGGGGTCTCGGGGGGCTCTGGAGCTCGTTCCGGCCGCGCTCACACGGCCCGCGCCGCTCTCTGCCCCGGCAGGTTCCCGACCGATGGGTTCCTGCTCCTGGCCCTGTTGCTGTACGCGCCCGTGGGGCTCTGCCTGCTCGTTCTGCGCCTTTTTATCGGTGTCCACGTGTTCCTGGTCAGCTGTGCCCTGCCCGACAGCGTCCTGCGCCGGTGCGTGACCCCGGGGCGGAGTGTAGGGCGGGAGGGCCCTCGGCGTCCCGGGCCGGGGGGCTTGGTTGAGGCAGGGGGCTGTGGAAAGCTGTGCCTTAGGCATTTGTTGCCCCCAGGAGCCCTGGAGGTATCTCCTCTGCCAAGGCCAGAGCTGGCGATCACTTCTGGAGTGCTCAGGGACTGGTCTGGAGCGGGTAGATCACCTGTGTATGCTGCTCAGGAGCTCTGTGGGCATTTGCTGCCCCGTGTTCCAGTCCTAGCTCCCCAACAATTCCCGCCCCAGATGTGCCATTTCCATTTGGTCTCAGTGTTCTTTGTCCAGCCACCAGAATTCCCGGTTCCCCGTCTGTCAGATGTGTCACCAGCAGTGGCTCTGAGGGCAGGACTTGAGGCAGGCCCTTGTCTCCCTGCCAGGTTTATTGTCCGTGTGATGTGCTCCGTGCTGGGGCTGCTGGTGCGGCAGAACGACCCGCGGCTGCGCGGGGCCGGCGCCAGGGTCTTCATCGCCAACCACGTCACCCCCTTCGACCACAACGTCCTCAGCCTGCTCACCTCCTGCAACACGGTAAGGGCTCCTCCCTGGGGGCACGGCATGGGCAGTGCTGCCCAGATTTACCGCTGGTGTAGTCGCAGAGTCAGGGGATGTTCAGGGCTGCAGAGATCTTAAAATCTATCGAGTCCCACCCCCTGCGATGGGCAGGGACACCTTCCACCAGCCCAGGTTGCTCCAAGCCCCATCCAACCTGGCCTGGGACACTTCCAGGGATAAGGCAACCACAGCTTCTCTGGGCAGTCTGTGCCAGAGCCTCCCCACCCTCACAGGGAAGAGTTTTTTCCTAATATCCAGCCTAAGTTTTCCTTGTTACAGTCGTATCCATTAGTCCTTGTCCTATCACTCCAGTCCCCGATGCTTCCCTTTAGGCCCCTTCAGATGCTGGAAGGATCTCCAGTTCTGAGTTACTAACCTAGGATTGCACAAGCCTTGAGGTGTTTTCTGTGGCTCAGTATCTCTCTTGGGCGCTGCATGAAGAAACCAGAACAGAGCGAGGAGGAGCAGGAGTAGTTACAGTGGGTGTTGATTTTGGTGGAAGAGCAGATAGATGCCAGCAGCTGTTCCCTTCCCTGGCCTTTTGGATCAGGGGGTAGGGACAAGGCTGGTTGTGGGGTTTCCTTCAGCACCGGACGCTGTTTTGGCGGGGGTGCAGCCAGGAGCCTGGAGCTGTGCGTCCATGTTGCTCAGGCTGTTCTGGGCTGTCCCTGCTCTCTTCTAAAATTCCCTGTGTGCGGAGTTCCTGAATCAGCAGGCTCCAGGTGGATCTCCTGTCCTGCACAGCCATCAATTTACCCCTGACCCAGAGAGGAGGGACTCCTGGAAGCAGTCCTGCCAAGTGTGTCAGGACTGCTGGAGAGAACACAGGGAACATTGGCGTGTCTCTGGCAGGCAGGGTACAGTCTGAACTGAAAGTTTGGAATCTGGTTGCTGTGGAGTTGGGGCTGGAGCAGGTCCTGAGGCCTGGCAGTAACATGTTCTCTGCCACCAGTGCTGGTGGCCCCTAGTTGGCCCTCAGCCCCAGAGGGGATTTTGCTGATGAGCCCAAACGTTGTCTCCTGGAGGTGACCTGGAGGGCTGGGCAGGGTAGTTTCTTTTTCACTCCTGTTCCTCCTGCAGCCTGCACTGAATAGTGCCCCAGGGTTCATCTGCTGGTCCAGGGGATTCATGGAGCTGGGAGTGATGGGCAGCAGAGCGGAGCTGGTGGATTCCCTGAAGGAGTACTCATCCCAGCGAGGGAACCCACCACTGCTGCTGTTCCCGGAGGAGGCGGCCACCAACGGCCGGGTCGGGCTGCTCCGCTTCAGGTGTGGGAATTCCCATGGTGAGGTGGCTGGGGGTGGCTCCAGGGAGCCGGCATTCTTGCCATGATGTGGCTTCAGAGTCATTCACTGTGGAATTCCTCCCTTGCAGCTCCTGGCCCTTCTCAATCCTGGATGTCGTACAGCCCATTGCCCTGCAGGTCCGGAGGCCGCTGGTGGCGGTGGTGAGTTGGAGACGCAGGCGTGGGATGAGGGGTCGGTGCTGTGCCGGGCTCTGGGTGCTGCCATTCATCCTGCTCCTGCGCTGGAGCTTGTGATGGGGCCTGGCCTCGCGTCCTGGGCCAGCTGTTCGGAGCTGATGCTTTTCCCAGGAACTTGGCCCACTCAGTACTCCCCTATTACACTGGCCAGTGTGAAAGACATTTGGTGGCCCGGCTGGCTGTCACCGTGCCACCGGTTTCCATGTGCAGTGCTATGTCCTTTCCTCTTGGTAAGCTCCTTGCTGTGAAAGACCAGCTCCTGCCCTCGGGGCGGGGCCGATGTGCCAGAGGTCATGCAGGCTCTGGAGGCTCCTGAGCTTGTGCCCCAGGCACAGCCCCAGGGACGTGGTGCAAGAGCAGCCCCAGACAAGGGCAAAGTTCACAGTGGCAACGGCAGTGCTGCAGAAGGGATTGCAGGGAAACTGGTCTCAGGCTTTGCTGAATTTATTTCTTGATGTCAGTTACGGATCTGCCAGGTTAAAAGACCCTGAACTGTATATTTGTCTGACACGTGAGTTGGTTCTTTGTTGTCTGTGTCTCTAGGACAGCAGGGCACAATGGGCAGAGTCAAAGGCACTTCCCAGCAGGTCACAGAATGCGGTGCCCACACTAAGGCAGCAGCAGGTGTTTGAGGGTGAGACTGCCGGGGATTCGTGTTCCTCCTGTGCTGGCTGGGGCTTTGGCAGCACTGAGGTCCCCAGTTGTGAGGCTCAGGTTAGTGAGTGGCAGAATCCAGGTTATAACTGATCCAGTGACCACAGAGAGCTGCCAGGCATGGCTGTCACTTGTGGGTCTGCTGTGTCTGTGCGGCAAAGCAAAGGAACGTTTGGCAGGGTGAGGAATCAGCTGGATGTGTGCAGGGATGAGAACCGCGGGAATACTCGGTGAAGCTTTGGTACTCCTGACAGGGCAGGGGGACTGAAACAGAGTTCAGGGAGGCCACAAGCGTGACGAGAACCCAGAGAGCAGAACTTACAGGCATTTAACTCAGTCAGCTCCAGAGACAGGGAGCAGCGAGGCTGTGGATTGGTGGCTGTGATGGGTGACTGTGGATAGATGGCTGTGGGGAACAGCTGCACACTGGGGAAGAGGCTTAGGAGTGGAAAACTGTTGTTTTGTTGTGACAATGCCCACAGGAGGTTCTGAAGGGCCTGGCAATGAGTGCTGGTACTGCACAGGTTCTGTTCTGGGTTTTCCAGCAGTGAGGACACTTTACGTTTTTGAATGACCTCTCCAGAGATAGGGGAGAGCTCTCCTGTTCTGCACAGTTTATGGGGAATATTTTATGCTTTTTTGGGTTTGGCTCCTCTGAGAAATTCTGAGGTGTCTTAAGTTGTGTGTTTGTCTGGGCATCCCTTCCCTCGTCCATGTCGGGGGAGCAGCAGGTCTGTGTGGAGGTGCTGGTTACAGTCACTTCTTGGCTCAGGTTTTATCTCCAGAGGCTGAGCAGGACTTTGTACTTTCTGCACATTGGATGAGTAAATTCTGGTGGATTTCTGGTGTGATTTTAGATCATCAAAAACACTGAGGACTGGAGGTGTGACACTTCAAATTGTTCAATCGGTGCTTTATAGAAAGCTTTCTTACAGACTTGTGTGATATATATCAGACACTGGGCTGAGCAAACGGCCAGATTTGGAGTGAAGAATTTTTTCCAGGTCCGGTTGCCTGGAATGGTACAGGAGGGTGTTGTTCTGTGGCACAGGCAGCATAACTGAAATCTGACTCTGGGCATCACTACACAGCCAGATTTGGGTTTGGAGTTCTGAAATGTGTTTGCCCAGGAGATGAGGTTTCTCTAATTCCCCCGTGGCTGAGCGCTGTGTGCTTTTCCCAATTACAGCTCCTCTTCCCAGGCTGTGGAACAAACCAGGCACAAGCCTGTCTGAGAATCACAGAATCAATGGGGTGGGAAAAGGTCTCTGAGACCCCCGAGTCCAGCCATTCCCCCCAGCACTGCCAAGGCCACCACTGACCATGTCCCCAGGTGCCACATCCATATGGCTGTTAAATCCTCACAGGGCTGGGGACTCCACCACTGCCCTGGGCAGCCCTTTCCAGGAGGAATTTTCCCAGTATCCAACCTAAACCTCCCTGGCACAGCTTGAGGCTGTTTCATTTGTCCTGTCACTTTTTCTTCTGGGAGAGCTTATGGGGGCTGGAACATCACCAGTGGCTGTTCCCACCAGGATGAGGAAGGATTGTTCATGGTTCTGAGGGAATGTTAGTAGGTCTTCAGGCATTTTTGGTGCTTTCTAAAGACACAGTGTAGCAGGGAACGTGGGGTTACTGAGGGAAAGCTTTGCTGCTGTTTTAGTGGGAGGAAAAGGTGACTGGGAACAGTGAAAACCAGTGATGACTAATGATGAAGCTGCCCTGGGGCTTGCCCTATGTGCACCGGGTTTGCTGTTCGCTCTTTCTCAGTCCTCCTCCTCTGCCCACATATCCATGACTCGCTGCCTGCCTGGCTCCCCGATGGAGCCCGGACCAGCTCCTGTTCCATGTGTGGGAGCTCACTATGCTCTCCTCCCCAGACCGTGGCCGACTCCTCCTGGATCACGGAGTTGCTCTGGACCTTCTTTGTTCCCTTCACAGTATATCAAGTAAGGTACTACGTCTCTCTTTTCTGTTTGGGGCAGGGTTGGGGCTGGGCAGGGCCCTGACGTGTCTGTGGCAGTAAGAGATCCCTTGGTCTGTGCTGCTGGCACCCTCCCTGGGTGCCTCAGCAGGGCTGTGGTTGGCACCATTTGGGTCTGGCCAGATCCAGCTCCTGGACCTGCTCCTGGCTCCTGTGCTGTGTTGGGAAAGGAGAGGAGTCTGTCTCTCCAGGCTTTTAGGTCAAGTTTCTGGGTCTATTTTTAAAGCTACGCTGCAGTGATTTACTCCAGGAGTGATTCCCTCAGGCAGCGCCAGCCTCCGGTGTCTGTCTGTCCCGGCAGTTCCTCAGGAGCTGCAGGGGTGGTCCAGGGGGATGGTGCAGGAGTTGTCCAGCCCCCTGCCGTGGGCCCAGGAGAGCCTGGTCTGGCTGAGTAGCTTTGGTGTGATAAGGGTTCCTAGGCAGTGGAAAGGGCTGGGAGTCAAACGCAGGGGTTGAGGTATTTCAGCAAAGAAAAGCTTTGTGCTGTGGCTTTCCCTGGCTCTATCTGCCTGGAGTATTGGTGACCTGTTTTCTACTCCCATGTAGAGCCATGGCTCCTCATTGGGGCTTTTCTTGGAACTGTAGGAGATCCTTCACATGTTACGTGTGAGAGCTAACAGAGCTCCAGTGAGTCAGTTCTGTCTCCTGAGCTGAGCCATGCCCTGGGTTTGGGAGTGGGTGTTGGGGTTTGATGCTCTGGGGGGAAGAGGTGTGGAGTTGGGGGTGTGCCCGGCACAACTGCTCCCAGCAGGTCCTGGCCCCAAGGACTGCTCCCAGCGGGGCTGGCTCTGTGTGCTGTTTCCAGCAGGGCTGGCCCGAAGGGCCATTCCCCAGGAGGCTAGCTCCAACGGCTGTTTGTGGTGGGGCTGGGTCCATGTGCTCTTGTCCCCACTCAGGTGGATGCCGTCTGTCCCGAGGCGAGCGGACGAGCCGAGTGAAGACTTTGCACTCCGAGTTCAGGAGGTAGGAGAGTGATGTGGGAGAGGACTGTAGGACTGATGCAGCTGAGGATGGGCTCAGAGGAGAATGGAGGGCAGGCAGAATTGCAGAGGGCATTTCTGCATATGTTTTTGTGATGAGAGTTCTAGCTCATATTTATTTCCCATTACAGGCACTCCATTTTTCCATGGCCTATTTGCCACCCCCTACTTAGCTTTTCTGCAGTTATCAGGGCTTTGTCCATGTAGTTCAGACCTTTCGCTCCCCTTTCATGATGCCACAAATCAAATAAAGCAATTGTTTCTCCACCCTTCCTGAATGTGTTGGGTACTTCACAGCTCCTGTACCAAAGATCTCCTATCTCCCCATCAGCCTGTTTTGGCAGGATACTGCTACTCCTGCTCCTTCATGTGCTCCTGGCAACACTGAAATTCATTCCTGAGGCCCTGGAGAAATCAGTTCCCAGCCCTCTTGTCCTTGCTGTAGCTCTATTCAGGCCTGTACCCCTGACACGCTCCGCCGGCACAGGGTGGCTGCCTGGGCCATGCGTGTTGTGTGTCCTGTACGTGTTGTGTGACTCCCCTCTGCGTTCCACAGCTCTTGGCCATGGAGCTGGGTGTGGTATCCACACGGGTCACCGCCGCTGACAGAACGGAGCACATGAAGAGGCTGCGGCACACGTCACGGCTGCCCTTTGCCCCAGGCGAGTGTCTGGGGAGGGAGCTATGGAGTCCTGGGGGAGTCCTGGCTGTGGAACTGCCACCTGGGCTTGCCTTTGTGGGGACCTCAGTCTGCTCTGAGTGTCTCGTGCATGGAGTGGGAGAAAGAGGAGGAGGAGGAGGAATGTTGGGGTGCTCCCTGGTAGAGGGGCTGCTGGTGTGCTCTGGTCTGGGGCTGTACTTGGCAGGGCGGGAGGGCAGGGCCCACGCTCCTGGACACAGACATGGTGGGCATGGGCAGGAGGTCCAGCTTGCACGTCACACCAGTTTGTACCAAAGTGGGGCTGGCGCAGCTGGCAGGCCTTTAGTCCTGCTCCTGTGCCCACTGTTCTTTCTCCTGCAGCCTCGAGTCAGCGCCTGCTAGCCCAGCCCAGAGTGCCCCCCCGCCTGCCTGGGGGTGCTCCTGAGGACATGCAGGTCCTGGCCATGGCACAGCAAGTCAAGGAGGTGCTGCCTCACGTGCCCCTGGAGGTCATCAGGACAGACCTGGGTGAGCAGTGCTGGGGTGTCAGCAGGGATGCAGGGGGCACCTTCTGTGGTGTGTGGGACCTGAAAGCAGAACGGTTGTCCGTGTTGCACTGGAGCACAGTGGCAGCCAGGATGGGGTGTCCGATCTCTAAGGAATCCCTTTGTCCTCACAGCCCAGACCAACTGTGTGGACACCACGATTGCCAACTTGCTCGAGGGGAGAGTTTCCTTCTTCCCTGAGAGTCAGGAGGCTGGTACTGACCTGCCCACCCTGCCTACCTCCCAGGCTGCAGCTGCTTCTGGCATCCAGTGCTCCGTGGCTGCGTCTTCTGCCAAGGTACTGTGGGCTTGTGCATCTCCCTGGTCTGGTGGCTTGTGTTCAGGACTAGCCAGGGGCATGGAGCACTGACCTGACGTGCCGGGGCCTTCCAGAGCCAAGGAGGCTCCTGCTTTGTCTGTCTCCTGACGGCTCCTGTGCTTTCTCTTCCAGACAGCTACAAAGCAGTTTGCAAAGTCCCCTGTGGAGCGTCACCTGTCCTTGCAGGAGCGGAAAAGAGCCTTGTACGACTATGCCAGGAGGTGAGATTCCCCCCCGGCCCCTGGCAGGGCCACTCATGCCTCACCCTGCCCAAGGCGTGGCCCCAGCAGCACCCAAGATGCCCCAGGCTGTGCGAGCCCCGGTGTGAGGGAACAGAGGGCAATCTGTGCAGGATTTTGATGAGGCAAATCCTGGAACAAGTGACCAGCTCTGGTGACTGGACGTTGTTTTAGAATGATACAGAGAAGTGAAGATGAGTTTGAGGGGAAGTTAAGTGTGCCTTGGCTTGTTGGACACTGAATGGCTGTGCTGAGGGAGCCATCCTGTCAGGAAATCCTAACTGGGAAACCTCATCCTGACAGCTAGGCAGGGACCTGCTGGGGAGCAGGGTTCCGGTGTGGGTGAGGACAGTGCGGGTGATCCCTGCAGCCCCTTGCAGGCTTTGCTTGGTCTGTGCTCCGTCAGAGACTGTATCTGCCCTGTGGCTCTGCTAGGGCAGCTCTGGCCGTTGTCACCGTTTCTATGGGCTCCAGGTGAGCTTGGAAAGCAAACGGAGCCAAGGTGCAGCCAGGGAGTGCGCGGCCCTTATGCCCTGCAGTGTGAGGGTCACCCCCACTGAGTGGTCCTTCGTGTCCCGGACCCTCAGGGCCGCCACCTCTCTCCGGCAGTGCCTCCCCGGGCAGGCTCGCAGGGGGACGGGACATTCAGGCGATCCGAGGGCGGTGGTGTCTGAGCGCCTTCTCTCCCGCAGGCGGTTCGCCGAGAAGCACGGCGCGGCAAGGGCCGGCGGCAGCCTCTAACGGGCCCGGGCCGGCGGCGGCCCGTGACCGGAGGCGCTGCCCTCACCGGCCCGGAGCCCGTGACGGGGCTGGACCCGCCCAGGCCGGCGGCGGCACCGGGGGCGGACGGGACGGGACGGGACGGGACGGGACGGGAGGGGCGTGAGCGCCCCTTGGCGGCGGAAATAAACGGCGGCAGCGTCCGGCGCGGCTCGGGCAGTGCGGGCACCGGGAGCGGGGGGCGTGGCCAGCGGGGCGGGGGCGGGCCCGGCCGGGCTCCGTGCGGTTCCGCACGCGCCGGGGGCGCCTCCCGCTCGCGCGCCGCACGTAGGCGCCGCTTAAAGGGGCAACGGGGCGGGGCCGCCGCCCTCGCAGCCGGGCGGGCTGCGGCCCGCGGGCGGTGCCGGTGCCCTTTTAAGAGACGGTCGCTGGGTGCCGGTGGTTTTATTTACATGGGGGCTCGCGGGCGTCACGTGACTGTGAGCGGCGGGGGCTGCGCGCGGATCGGCCGCGGGGCCATGGCGGGAACCGGCGACGACGGTCCGGGGGGACCCGGGGGACATGGACGGGCGGGGGGACAGTGGGAGACCGGGGCGGGCAGGGGTGCACCGCAGGGTTCGCGACTGTGGGGGGACCCGGGTGGTCCGGCGGGCACCGGGGGCTTCGGGGCACTGGGGAGTCCGGGCTCTCAGCGGGACTGCCGTGCACGCGTGGGGGTCTGGGCTGATGTGCCCCGGGGATAGGGACGGGTCAGGGGGGAGCCCGGGCCGGGGTCGTGTGGGGGCTGACGTGCACCGGGGGTCTCGGAGGGACTGATGAGCACCGCGGGGGTTGGGGCAGAGGCAGGTGGGGGTCCCGAGGGAGGAGGGCGTGCCGAGGAGCAGCCCTGGGGTGTGTGGGACGTCCTGGGTCGGGAACCGTGCTTGGTGCTCCTGCGGTTTCTGGGCAGGGGTGTGGGGTGTGCCGGGGAGTGGGATGGGACGGGGATGCGGGGGTGGGCGCGGGGCAGTGCGGGGGCTGACGGCCCCTCCAGGCTCCTGGGTGGAGCTGCGATATGGCCCAGGCTTCCCCGAGCCGGCGCCCTCGCCGTTCTCCTGCCACGCCGACGTGGAGCAGATGCTGCTGGAAGCCCAGCTGGAGACGGAGAGCGGGGACGGGTGAGTTGCAAGGAGGAGCTGGGGTCCGGAGCCCTGCCAGGCCGGGTTGGGCTCGGTGACTGAGGGGGTCTGTTTGCAGGACCCTGCTCATGCTGGACACTCCAGCCTGGGATGACAATGGAACTGGCCAGGCAATCGAGCAGTCAGGGGAGAGCGAGGTGCTGCCTGCACAGGGCCAGCCCCCACCAGGCTGCTCCCATGCCCGGCAGGTAAGGGAGCTGTCCTCCCCTGTGCTCTGCCACGCCCCCGGCCCTGCTCTGACCTGCCCTGTGTCTCCTTCCAGTGGGACATGCTGGAGGAAACCAAGCGGAGACAGCGACTCCTGCCAGCGTCCCTGGGCTGGGCCTGTACCCGCTGCCCTCGGTACCTGTCTCAAAAGTAAGTCCTGTGTCCCCTACCTGCGTGTCCTGCTGTCCCTGTGCCCCCATTAACCCTGTGCTTTTCCCAGGGACTTTGCCTTTGTGTGCTCCCCCCACCCTGTACTGTGGAGCCTGCAGGGAGGTGCAGTGGGGAGGAAGAAAAGACTTTTCAGTTCAGAGCTGCTGCTTCTCTTCATCCCCTCGCTGCTGCTCAGCCACCTCCTGACGCTGGGGCTGGGGTGAGTGTTGGGGGTGGTCTCACCCTGGAGCTGGGGTGGCTGGGGATCCCACCCATGCTGCCGGGGGACTGGTCCCGGGAGCACAGCAGGCTGGGCCTACAGTGGGTGTCTGTGCAGTCGTGGGCCTTCTGGGGGCCGCTGGCTGCCCGGATCCAGAGGAATGTCCCCACAGGAAGCTTGGGGACGGGGAAATGCTCCTGGATTTGGGCTGCTCATTCTTGGGTTCTGTCCTGCACCACTTCTCCCAGCAGTTGTGGTGGACTGCTGCCATCTCCCCTTGCTCCGGCCTTGCTGGGGCCCAGCAGGCTGTCCCCATGCTCACACCTCACAGTTGCTCTCTCTAATCCAGGATCTACATTGGGAAGCGCCTAGCAGCCTCCTCAGCCAACCCCCTGTGAGGAGCCAGGTCAGCACGTGCTGCCCCGCTTGGTGTGCAGGGGGAGCCCAGCAGCCCGACCGCTCCCAGGCTCCGTGTTTGTGGCACGAGGTGCCACCTCCCCGTGTACCTGCTGTAGCCCCCGCCTTGGGAGCTGATCCCCCTCTCCCACGTAGACAGGAACCTGCTGACAGCAGCATCCAGCCGCAGGCAGCCCCTGCCCTCCCCAGCCCCTGGTTACGGGTCCGGGTCCGCCGTAACACAGACTGTAAATACGACTGAACCCGGGTGAATAAAGAGACAGCTCGGGGGCCCAGCAGCGAGTCCTGTCCCTGTGCCTGGCTGCTACAGCTCAGCTCAGGCAGTGACTGTCGGGCTCTCGGGGGGCCTGCCCTGCCACAGGAGGCCGAGTCGCTGCACTTCAGGGTGCTGGGGTGGTGCTGGCTGGGGATGGCCGTGGGTTGGCCTGGGTGAGCAGGGGCATTGCTGGGGCTCACAGGGGTGCCCAGCTCCACGCAGGTGCCAGCTGATGTGTTTGCCCTTTATTAGCTGTGGCTCTGGGCTGGTGTGGCAAGGGTTGAGCGTGGCTGGTCGGGGCAGCAGCACCTGCCTGATGCAGGTGCCAGGTGTGGCCAGGAGAGGTGGGACTGCACGGCACAAGGTTGCCTAGGCCCATACGCACACCCAGCTGGCTCCTGTGCAGTCACAGCACCTGGGCCAGGAGTGTGTCCCAGTGCTGCAGGCAGGGTGGACAGATGAGGGACAGGAGCTGCCTCTGGAGTGGAGAGCAGGAGGGGAGGGAATTGCTCAGAAATGCTGCTGGGAAGGTGGGTGGTTCCCTGCTTGTGGTGCAGTGTAGGAACAGTTCAGGTGGAGGGAGGGCACAGTGGCCTCATGGGCACGGTGGCCAGATGGATGGGGGGGGCCTGCTTGGGTGAACCTCAGCACAGCTCTGGTGGCAGAGTTCTGACGTGGGCTGGAGCAGAACCGCTGTACCTGAGCAGTAAGGTGAGGGCTGGTAAGAACACCGGTGCTGGGAAGCATCTGGAGGCAGGTGGATCCCTGTCCCAGGGGGCGCCTGGAAGGCAATAGCCAGAGTTGGCAGGAAACAGGGTGGCAGTGCCCAGTGCCACCCTGGGTGTTGGGTGCACGGGGATCCCATGGCTGCACAGGATGCTCTGGCTGTCAATGCTGCAAGTGTGGTCCCGCAGGTGAGGGGGTAGAGCAGGGCCGTGGGGTCTAGCAGCCAGCTGGGCACAGGGGCGTCATTGGGCAGGGGTGGCACTGGATCAGAGCTGTGACGTTCACTTGGACTTGGGGAGTGGCAGCGGCGGTGACTTGAGGCCTCTGTTCCCACCTGCTGTCGGGGGTGTGAAGGCCTGTGAGCAGAGAAAGATGTTAGGAGGGGTGGGAGGACTGGAGGTTCTGCCAGCTGGAACCTTCCCTCCGGTACCTTCCCTCCAGCTGTGGTGTCGCTCTGCTCCAGGAACGTCTCGTACACCGCAGGGCTGATCCTGCGGGGTAGCGGTGGGACCTTGCTCGCACTCTTCACGCGGCCACCGAAGCCAGCAGGAGGCAGGGATGGCCCTGTGCAGGCAGGGGAGATGGGCTGGGGGGCTTGGCCAGCCCAGGGGACCCGTGGGGCCCATCAGTGTGCCCGGGGCTGTCAGTTCCCAGGGCTGTGAGGGTCAGTATTCCTGCCTGCAGGAGGGGGGGGGCCCAGGCAGCAGGGCCAGGGGTGCCATGGGATGTGAGCCCAGCCACGAGCAGGGGCTGGCTCCTCCTGAGAGCTGCTCGGCACCAAGACCCAGCAGCACAAGGTCTGGGATCGATGGCTGCCCCATGGGGAGGATTTGGTGGGAGATAAGCCTGTGCTCCTGGTCTGTGCCACTGTGGGGATCGGGGGTGAGGATGCATCTGCTGGGGTATAGAGCTGGGGGCGGGCACAGCCCTTCTCGTGGGGCTGTTGGGGCTCGGGAAGGTGCCCCCCCAGGCTGTGCTGGGGCGGGGAATACCTGCAGCACTGGGCTGAGCACCAGCAGCAGCTCGGCTCGGCGGGGGCTGTTTCCTGTCGGAGCTGCCCAGGCTGCTCTCACTCATGTTGCGGGACAGTCTCCACTTCTCGTCCTGGGGCACAGAGGGGAGGCTCAGCACCTCAAGGGACGAGGCTGGATGGCAGCCCTGTGTCTCCAGCCTTGGGCCCCTCCAGGCCCTGCTCCTGCCCTCTCTGCAGCAGGGGCTGCCAACAGCCCCGTGAGGGGTCCTGTTCGGGCTGGAGTCTGGTGCTGCCAGCTGGGTCAGGGAGTCTGCATGCAACAGGACACCCAGGGAAGTGCAGGGTGGGGGGGCCGAGGGAGGGACCAGCATCACCTTGGGCTCTGGCAGCTCTGAGAAGGTCTGACGCACGTCCTGCCGCCGGGACCCAAAGAGGGAGCTGGAGTGGTTCTCCCGGTGCTCGTTCCTGCAGTCCTCACTCTCAGAAGTGCACGGAGCAGGCTTTGGAGTCGAAGGTGCCTCTGTGCTGTGGAGCAACCGGGGCAGGTGAGGGGCAGGGGGTGGCAGGGGTAGGGGGAGCAGGGCTACGCCATGGGCTGGCCGGAGCATTGCCAGGAGCAGCCGCCCTCGGCCAGGCACCAGCACTGTCTGCAGCAGAGCTCACTGGGGGATGTTTGCAGACGACAGGTGTGTGTGGCACAGGTGACAGTGGTGCCCAGGTGAGCCTGGGGGCTGCACGTGGGGTGTCTCCCCTCCACTGTGGTGGCACGGCACTATGGACCCCTGAGATGTGCTTGACAAAAGGACAACAAGAGGGCAGAGAACTGGGGAGGTGGGAGAGAAGCACCTGGGGCAGAGCAGAGTGAAAGGCTTAGCAGGGAGGGGTGAGGGTAGTGAGAGTGAGTGGCCAGCACTCCCCTCCACAACACTTGCCTGGCTGCAGCATGGCTCAGCCGGTCGCAGTCAGGTCCCCAGGCCATGGACCGGGGTCGTCCGCTCCGCTGGTCCTCAAAGAAGACCTGAGAGCACAAGGGAGCCTGAGACACAGCCAGGAGGGATGAGAGGGCAGAGCCTCACGATCCTTCCCTGGGCTCAGCCAACGCCAGCAGTGCCCTCTGACTGGTCCTGCTTCTGTGCCAGCTACCCCATGGCAGTGCTGTGCTCCTCCTGGGGCAGGCAGGGACCCTGAGGTCCCCCATGCGCAGTGCCCCTCACCCTGTTCCTGCCCCAGCTGCGGCCCCATCCAGCTGCTCCCTCCTGCCCCACACCTTGGTTTGTCCGATGTCACTGCAGTGCCATGCACTGCCCATGTCCCCAAGCAGTGCCCGCCCTGTGCCTGCTGCCCTGGCACTCACCATCTCCTGCACCCCATACTGGCTCTCCACCTTGGCCCGCAGCTGCTCGAAGCACTGCTCCATGCGCTCGTGGAAGGGCCGCAGGTCCTCTGTCACCTTCTGCCCATGGATCCGGATCCCCTCTGCCAGCAGCGGGATCTGTGGGACAGCGAGGACAGGTCCCCCTGGGCCTGTGGGGCTCCCTGGGATGGGGACACCAGGCACCCCGGGGCAGGTCTCCCTGCCTGTACCTGCCAGGCGATCAGGTCCTTCAGCTTCTCGATGTTCCCTGCATCCCTGGGGTGCTTTTTCAGGTAGGACTCCTGGAAAAAGGCCTGCAAGGACCCCCTTCAGTCCCACTGCCAGGATAGCCCAGCTCTGCACAGGATGGGGATGGCAGAGTGGTGCCAGTGCCTGTGGCCATCAGCCCCAGCTGTGCCTGGCCAGCCCCAGCACAGTCCCTGTGTGTCCTCACCGCCTCATACTTGGCAAAGCCACCCATGACAGCAGGGTCCACAATGCCGTTGAGCAGCATGGAGAGTGGGTTGATGGGCAGGCTGGGGTCGTTCTGGTGCCGGTTGATCTCACTCATGATTTTCTCATTGGTTTTCATCATTGTCTCTATGGCAATTTCCAGGGGGGAGATGATGGTCTGTGTGCAGGGAGGGGAGGTCAGTGCCCGCTGGCCCAGCCACCTGCCCCTCTCAGTTAGGGCTGGCAGGGTGGGCTCTCCCTGCCCCCACAGGAGGGACCCCAAGGGCTGAATGAAGTTCCTCAGACCCTTGGCACTGGGTGCTTGGGGCTGAGCCGAGGGTTCACAGGGACATGCTGGCCATGCCGGTCCCTGCTTCAAGCACAGGCTGCCCCAAGGTCAGTCCTGCGGGCACAAGGCTGCAGTGGCTTACAGGAAACCTGGTTAACCATCAGTGTCACTTTGGGGATGCAGCTGTGCAGCAGTGGGGGGGGGCACAGCCTGAGCACCACAGCAGAAACGCATGTGCAGTGCTTGTACAGCCGTATGTCCACCAGCAAATGAAGGCTGTCAGTGCCTGGAGTGCACGGAGGTCTCCATGCCCTGTGTCAGCAGAGGAACCCTTTCCCGTGGCCTGGAACAGCAGTCCGACCTGGCACTGCCCCAAGATCAGCCCTGGTCCTGGGGCAGAGGGGCCAAGGCAATGCCAAAGGGGGGTCATGGGAGGGAGCTGGAAGCCACAGATCCGGGGGCTCAAGCACTGAGTGGGCTGGATCAGGTCTGCACTGAGAACAGGGTCCGATGGGGTGCGAGAACCAGGGCAGAGGCTTAGATGGGCACGGGCAGGACATGCTCTCCATGCCCTGGCTTGAGCTCCTGGCAGGGCTGGGGGCTGGGAGCTGTGCTCACTGGGATCCTGGGAGGGCCCTGCTCCCGCCCAGCCTGATCCTCACCGTGGTGGTGGCAGTCACAGCGAACCAGCGCAGGATGCCAGGCAGGGGATAGGCTGTCACAAAGGTCGTTCGCTCGATCCACATGTTCTGCCAGAAGGACAGCAGTCACCCAGCGCCCCCCTCACATCACCCTCAGTCACCCCTGGCTGCCCTGTGGGATGGGGGGCGTCCCACCTCCCCTTTTCATGGGCACACGACCACCACCTTCCCCATCCCAGGACCGGGACCCCCTGTCTCCCCTCTGATCCCTGGGTCCTTTCAGGGCACGCCCCCAGTTCTCCGATCCCTTCTGGTTTGGAGTCCTGGCAGCCCCTCCCTGCACTCACTGCAAATTCATTGTCAGGATCATTCAGGCCTCTCTTGAAGGGCCGTGAGTAGCTGAACCGCTGGACATGGTTGGCTTTGTAGAAGCTGTGGGGAGGGAAGCGGAAGAGATGGGAGAGGGCCCTCACTGTGTCCCACCCACACGGAGCAGAGTGAGGGCTCCCCGTGCTCCCCTCCACGCTGGACACTCACTTGGTGATCTGCTCTGGGATGATCCGGCCCTTGAGCCGGACCCTGGCTTCCTCCACCGGCTGCACGGTGAAGCACTGGATGTCTGTGGGAGTGAAGGAGTCACGGGCACCGGGGGAAACGGGCCTCTGGGAAGAAGGGCCCCAGGGCCCAGAGGGGTGAACCCCAGGACCGCAGAAATCCCCACAAGGAGGGCAATGGACAGGGACCGAGCCACCCTCCCAGCCCCAGCCCCATGCATGGAGGATACACTGCCCTGGGGAGCCTGTGATGTCCTGCCCTGGGGGGGATGTGCTCTTCAGCTTCTCAGCGTTGGGGAAGGGGCTCAGCAGCTGCATCTCGAAGTCCTCCCGGCGCTCATACTCCTTCCCCCGGTAGATGAAGACTCTGTTCTGCAGGGGAGGAAGGTGGCAGCTCATCCCAGTGCCACAGAGCGGGGCTGGGAAGCCCTCGGGCTGTGCACCAGCAAGCCCCAGAGCACTGGGATGCAGGCTCTGCTGAGGCTGAGACCTCTGCCAAGCAGAAGACACCCCCTCTAGAAAAGAATATCTCCCCAAATGCAGCAACTGGAGGAAAAAGGAACAAAGACACATGGAGAATCCGGAGGTGATTGTTGCCAGCCAAGGCAGTGTCATTAAGGGCAAATCCTGCCTGACCAATTCAGTGGCTTCTACAAGGGGCTGGCAGCATGGGTGGATGAGGGGAGAGTGACTGGACTTGTGCTAAGCATCTGACCTTGTGCCCAGGACACCCTTTTCTCCAAACTGGACAGGCCTGGATGGGCCAGGTGGAACCCTCAGTGAGTAAAGAACGGGCTGGATGGCGACAGTCAAACAGTTGTAGTCAACATCTCCACATCCTGATGGAGACCAGCGAGAAGCGGAGTTCTTTGGGTACGGAGGTGGCAGGTGTGGAGCTGCTCCCAGCCCCGCTTACCCGGAGGAAAGTGGGGAAGCCCTGTCCATAGTACCCCACAGCAAAGTAGTCTGGGCTGGGCCGCAGCACCTTCAGGATCTTCTCGTAGAACTTGGCTTCCCGCTGCTGTAGGAGAAAGGGGCAGGATGGGGCCCTGCAGACCCCCATCCCCCAGCTCGTCCCCTCCATCCTGCCCTGCCAGCAGCGCCACCCATCCCAGCTGGGCACCCACCAGGATGTCACTCAGCATTTCGTAGTCAAAGACGTGGCTCTCGTACTGCTCCGCCAGCTCCTTGCAGATGTGGATGGCCTCCTCCCACATCTGGAGAAGAGGGGGCCAAGGCAGGGTCCCCCCAGGGCAGGGTGAGCTGGGGCAGGGGGCACCAGGGGCTTCCAGAGGAGATCTCCCTGCCTGCGGGGGCACCTGCGCCCCTACCCCCGAAGGAGGAGAGGAGAGAAGGCTCTCCCTGTGGGGACTGGTGGTCCACTGCAGCAGGGCTTGGATTGTCACCGTATCCAGCCCTGGAGCCCCTCAGCCCCGGCACGCTCTCCTCCTGGAATGTGCCAGCTGCTGGGCCCTGGCAGTGTGAGGGCTGGGGCTGGGACAGGATGGGGTGGGTTGGGGCAGGGTGGGATAGGGTATGACAGGATGGGATGAAGGACAGTGGCTGTGAGGTGAACCATCCAGCCAGGTTTACTGCAGGGCGGCTCCAGCCCCACCACAGCTGTGGGGAGACTGAGGGCCTGTGCTGAAGCTGGGACCTGGGGGCTCGGAGCGGGGGCCAGAAGTGGCCGGGGGCCCAGGCTTACCCTGAGCCAGCCCAGCTTCCTCTGGCTGTAGGGGCTTGCAGGCTCAGGGGGTCTGTGGGGCTGGGTGGCTGCGCTCACCTTCCCCTGGTCAAAGTATTCGATGATCTGGTTGTACAGAGCCTCCTTGAGCTGGCGCTGGGTGTGGAGGTGGTGGCTGTGCAGGCCGGGCACGGGGGCCGTGTTGGGCTCCTCTGACCACTGCATGGCAGAGAGGGCTCCTGTCATGCCAAGTCACCGTAGCTGTCCACCCCCCACAGCCCCTGCGTGCCCACCGTGAGCAGCCGGGCGTGCAGCAGCAGCGTGTAGGCTCCCTCTGTGTAGTTCTCATAGCTGATGTGCAGGTCCTTCAGCTTGTACAGGTACCTGGGAGTGACACAGTCGTGTTGGGGGAGTGATGGCAGCATATGTGGGGCCTGACAGCCAGCACAGCTCGGCACGCAGAGCCCCAGCCCCCTGCCCCTCCAGCTGCTCTGACATCCTCATGCCACTGTGGTCAGGGGGAGCTTGGGGCCCCAGGACCCCCCACCCCAGTCTCCCCGGGACTGCACTCACCTGATGTACATGGCCTGGCGGTCAATCTCCTTGTAGAAGTTCTGGGGAAGAGCAGGCAAGGCTGTTTGAGTGGCCCCAGAAGGGACACGTACCACAGCCCCCGCCAGTCCCACGCTCTGGATCGTGGTGCTGCCAGGACCGTCCCCACACAGGAAAGGGGCTACCCGTGGCACCGAGGAGCTGCATGGCGACTCCCAAGGGACACCGGCTCTGGCAGCGGGTGCTCCCCATCTGTGCTGTGCCAGGGGCACTGAGGAGACTTGAGGGGACACAGGGATAAGCCCTGCCAGCCCCAGGGGACTGTGGGAAGGTGGAGGCGAGCCCCGCCATCCTCAGGGAGCTGGGGCAGGGCACGGGTGCCCACCAGGAGGTTGACGGTGCAGCTCATGCTGTAGGTTTTGTTCTCATCGTTCATGACAGCCCGGTAGTCCAGGAGCCGCTCCAGGAGCGCAGTCACCAGCTCCACAAAGTCCGTGCCCGGTCTGGCCATCTCAGGGTGTCTCTGGCAGCAGCTCAGCAGGCTGGGGAAGAGAGAGGGTCGTGGGTGCCACTGCACACCCAGCTCCACAGTGCTCCTACTGCTGCCCTGCTCGGCTTCCCAGGGACTCGGAGTTGGGAGAGAGAAGGCCCTCAACGAGGGGCATAAATCAACCCCTGGTCTGCAGTGAGATCCCCCCACAGGCATGGTTGGGATGGCAGGAGACCTGACAGCTCCATCACCCTGCAAGGGAACCTGATGAGCACAACAGGGCAGGAGTAAAGCCTGAGGATGGCAGAGGCATCACCTGGGGCAGGGGTATCACAGGGGGCATGGGATAGTTCCTAGGGCAGGAACAAGTCCCAAAGCAGGGTAGGGCTAATTCCTGGGGCAGGGGTAACTCCTGGGGCAGAACAAGGGTAATTCCTAGGGTAGAGGCATCACTGGGGACAGGAGCAGCACCTAGGGCAGGGGCAACACGTGGGGCAGGGGCACTGCTGGGCACCAGGCAGCAGCAGGCTGGCCAGAGCAGCAGAGGTGTGCAGGGGGCACATGATGGTGCTCAGGCACCATCCTTCCTCCCCTCTGGTCACACTCCCCAGTGGCATTCTCCAGGTCCTGGGAACAGTGTGAGGAGGAGTGGGATGGCAGAGAAAGGTGAGAGCAAAAGGTCTGTGCCCTAGGGAGAAGGTGGGGATGTCACTGCACACTCACATGCTCTTGAAAAGCTGCTTGTACTGCTCATCCCCACGGCCGCCCTCCACTTCGCTGTCCAGTCTGCGTAGAATCTCATCCTCAAACTGTGGAGGGGACATGAGGATGGGCTCAGCTTGGCCCCAGCTGCTGCAGCAGCAGCCTCTAGACATGAGGCCTCAGAGCAGCCCCTCTCCAGGGACCACCTGGCAGAGACAAGTCCCTGTCCCCGCTCCCAGGCCGTGCTGCTCCCCTGGTGCAGGTGGTTCTTGCACCGTTCCACCCCATCCTGCTCCCCAGGAGCAGTCCTGTCCCTCACCCGGCTGAAGCTCCCGGTCAGCTGATGCTCGCAGAGCATCATGTCGAAGAAGATGGGGATGGTGGACCTGCGCAGTTCCAGCTCCGGCACCAGTGTCATCTCCAGGATAGGGCCCACCATGCTCGGGATGAATTCAATCTTGCGATGGCCTGGGGAGGGCAGGAAGGGCTGGAGGACAGATCTGTACCCACACAGGCTCCCACGGCCACACTGACCACACCCCGCTGCCCACAGCTACTCTGATGACGATGCAGATGGACACCAGCCCACAGAGACCAAACAACCCCCCTGCACACCACGGCTCACCAAGGCTGTACCACATGTCCCGGATGGATGCTCCAATCATGGCTCTCATGTCCCCGTACCTGTCGGAACAGTGGTCAGTCAGCATCGCTCTGCACACCCTGGCCAGCTCATGCCAAAATCCCTGACCCCACGGTGTGGCAGCAGCCTGGGGCAGGGACCTGAGGTGTTGCTGATCAGCCGGGGTGGACTCACTTGGCCAGAATGCTATTGCGCTTGGCCGGGGAGAAGTTCTCCAGCTGCAGGGACTCCTGGGTGAGGAAAGCCACGGCCAGATGGAAATAGTTGTTCCAAAGCTGCAGTTAAAGCACATGGATGAATGTCAGGCTGGGTGGAATGGGGGCCTGGGGGCTGGGGGCCAGGAACTGGCAGTGCCCACTCACCTGCAGCTCAAAGCTGCTGTTGCTTAGGAACATCTTGGTCAAGGTCGTGGCAAACTGGTTGATGGTGCGCAGGAACTCCCTGGGAGCAAGTGGCCACAGGCACTGAGCGTGGGCAGCATCAGTGTGACCACTGCCCAACCCAGTGTGCTCACCATCCGTGTGCCCACCGCTGTCCAGCAGTGAGGGGGAGGGCAGGGGTCCTTTTTGCCCACTGCAGTGCAGCCAAACACCAGCTGGGTGCGCTGGTCCTGTGTGCCCGGAGCTGTGCTCCAGTGTCTGCCTGCCCTGTGCCCAGCGACGAACCCCAGGGTCTCACACCCAACCCCAGCATCTGCCTACAGGTCCCTCCCAGCCCAGGTCCTAACCGGTTCTGCACCATGTTCATCACCACCCAGTCGCAGGGATACACTGTCTTCCCAATCAGGTCCTTGAAGAGGATGAAGGTCTCCATAAGGAAGTCCTGCCAGGGAAAGGGAGACATCAGGAGCTGGGCTGGACCGCGATGCCCTCTCGGGGAGATGTTGTGAGGGTGTTGCCAAGGGGTAGCACTCACCATCAGCTCAGGCCGGGAGGGGAACGCCTGGATGTAGGCATTGTAGTGGTCCTCGTCCATCTGGCTCAGGATGGTGGCCATGCAGGCCACATAGTGGCTCTGGGGGAGACAGGCTGGTCAGGCTCTTCTGGGGTCCCATGGCCATGGAAGGGAACACCATCCGTGTTCCCCCAGTCGGTCTCTACCCTGGAGGCCCAACTGCTCGGCCATTCACCACCTGCCTGCCCTGGTTCCCTCCACCCCAGCTCCACAGACTTATCCTGCCCCCTTCAGCCCCAGCTCCTGGTCTGTGCATCCCTCTCCAGGGACGGGATGGCTCTGGCACCTGCCATGATGCCAGGGGGATGCAGGCATAACTCTACAGCGTGGTGCTGAAGTACCTCTGTCATTTTTAAGGTAATTTAAGGTCATCTGTGGACACAAGGGCATTTTGAAAACAGTAAGGAGGTTCTTTCTAGAGCCCAGTGGCTCCAGTGAAGGGTCCCAAACTGAGCCCTTGGCTCCAGTCCAGAAGGTTCCTGGTTTTGCGGTGAGATAAGCAGCCTGTGCAGGAGCGGGATGCTGTCCAGAAAGCTGTCCTGAGGGTCGCTGGGGTAAGAGCATTGTCCGGTAGGCTCAGGATGAGCAACAGCCCTGCTGTGCCCCATTGTCACTGCTGGAACTCTGTGGTCATGCCATGAGCTCTGTGAGGGCAGCGCTGGGCACTGGGCACCACTGCCCATCCCTGGTGTTCTGGAGCAGCCCTGGAAGGTCTGCACAGGGCACGGGGTGCCACAGGAACCTTCCAGCCCCGGTGGGTTGGTCAGTGCTGGAACTTCTTCCTGGATCATTCCACCAGCAGAGAAGGAGCCGCACCGCAGCCCCAGGCCAGCCTTTGCCAACAACACGGAGCCCAAAGGGGACAGCCCAAGGCGGTTCGGGGGAATGTGGTTGCTGCCGGTGACCAAGGGCTCCAGCTCCTCCTCCTAGGCAGTCCCGGGAGCTCCTCGGGATGGGGCGCAGCCCTCTGAGGGCAAGCCACAGCCAAAACTGGCTGCGGGCGGATTTGCAGGGAGCGATCTTGTGGGAAGCAAACGGATCAAACCCCAGCAGCTCACGATCTTTCGGGCACCCAGGTGAGGCCACAGCCCCGCGGCCGCCCCGCCGAGCGCCGTCCCGCGCAGCAGCACCGGCACACCGGGGGCTCGCGGGGCCGGGGCGCGCAGCCACCGCACCGTGCGGGCGGGACCCGCCTGGTGCCGGGACCGGGGCTGCTCGGGGACTCCTCCGGGGCTGCTCCGGGGCTGCTCCGGGGCTCGGCACCCGGGCGCGCTCCCACCGGCGAGGCTCCGCCCCCCCCGCCCGGCTCCGCCCCGGTACCGGGGAGCG
>JAWMRA010000130.1:71381981-71432876 GCA_035584735.1 Pseudotriccus pelzelni
CGCGCACAGCCCCGCCCCGCCCCGCCCCGCCCCGCCCCGCCGAGCCCCGCGCCCGCCGCTGCCGGAGCCGCTCCGCCGCCGCCGAGCACCAGGTACCGGCGCGATGGAGAGAGGGCTCGCCCGGGGAGGGGGGCGGTGGCCGGGCCGGGCGCTGAGGGTACCGGCCCTGCGGCGCCCGGGCCGGCACCGGGACCGGGACCCCGGGCGACTCTGCGGCCGGGACGTGGGAACCCTGGGGCCAGGAACGGCGACGCGGGCGGGGACCCCGGGGGTGCGGGGGCTGTGGGAACACCCGCGGCCCCGCGGGATGTGCGGGGGGCCAGCGGGGCCAGGGCGAAGAGCCCGGCTGGGCTGGCGAGGGAGATTCGTGGTGTCCCCTTTCTCCCGGCCGCCGCTGCGTGGTGCCCGGCCCTGGAGCCCCTGGGGTCGCGGCATTTCCCTGCCCTTCCCTTCTTTGCCCCCGCTGAGCAGGAGCTGGCCGGGAAACTGGGGGAGCCACGGGGACGGAGGCGCCTCGCACTGAGCATCCTATGGCAGGCACCGTGTGCTGGGCACCCCGCTCCGAGCCCCCTACGCTGGGCACCCCGCACGGAGGTGGCCGCCGGCTGCCGTGGCGGGGGTCTCTGGGGGGTCACAGTCGTGCTGGAGCGGTGGCACAGTGTGCAGCCGAGGGAGGTGAATCTCTGGTGGGAGCTGCTGTGTTAGAGGGGTCGAAAACCCAGGTCGTGCCCCGGTGCCGCAGCCTCGCCGTGCCGCCCCGGTCCGTGGCCCCGCCGCTCGCCGGGTCGCTGCGTGCGGGGGCTGCGTGCGGGAGCCGCTCTGGGGAGCGGCCAGGCGGGCTCGGCTGTGCTCCGCTCCCCCTCGCCAGGGACGGGTCGGTCAGCCGGGGCCGTGCGGGCTGACACACGCACACGCAGATCCAAGGATGTCACTTTTGGTACCGCGCGCCGCGGTGACGCCGCCCGCGGCCGGAGGGATTCAGCCCACGTTGCTCCCGGCTGCTCCTGGCGCCGCGCTCCGCGCCCGAGGCCTTGTGTCCGCCAGCGGGGCTCCGGGATGCGAGAGCGAGCCCCAGCCGGTCCTGCCAAATAGGGAGGCGCAGCTCCCGGGGTGCGCCGATTCCGACCCTCCCTGCGGGATCGCACACAAAAGCCCTTTAGAGCCGCGGCTCCCGGCAGAGGTGCGGGGGGGAGGGAGGTCTCCGCGGAGCCGGTTTTATGTTGGGAGCATGAGGTGGACACGTATGAGTAACCACCGGGCCTCGGCTGCGTGTGCCCGCATGGGGACACGCGGGGACATCGATGTCAGCTGCCCGCTCTGGGTGGCACAACGCAGTTAGTGCCAGCAGCAGCTCCTGGCGGTCTCCACACTCGGCAGCTCCCGGGAGCACGGGAAGGAGCCCCTCGGCACAGCCGTGGTGGCAGAGGATGCGGGGGACCACCGACTGCGCTGCCTCCCTGCCGTGCTGCCCGAGGAGAGGAGCCAGAGGGCTGCGGGGGAACCCCCGGGCAGAACCAGGCTGAGGCGGGTACCCCTGGCCCTTTCCTGCACCCTTTCTCCATGGGGAGGGTTCGTCCTTCTGGCACACTCGGAGGAGTGGGGTGGATCTCATCGCAGAAGCTCCTTTGGACTGAGGTTGTCTTCCTTACAAATGATAATTATTATAATTATTTAATAGTATAGTGGCATCCAGAGGCCATGGATAATTAGTGGGTCTATTCCCATCCGTGCTAACAGCACTACTCGAGTCCTAACCAGTGCTGTGGGCTGAGCCTGCCTCGCGTGTTTGCGGAGATGGTCTGTGTAGTCTAGGCTGTTTGATGGCAGGGAAACTGAGGCACAGGGAGACAGAAGGACACTTGCTAATTCCCAGATTCCCCTGCTAACCACGGTTGTCCAAAGCACATAGAGATAAAGGGGGGCAGGCTGCTTGATGGCATTGGGAATGCACTTAAAGGCAGGAATTTGTATTCTGGAAGGACGTTCTCTGTGCTGGGAGCTGCAGCTGCAGAGGCCGCAACGCTGGCTGCCAGCAGCGTGGCTGGTGGGCACCAGCGAGACAGGGGCTATCCCAGGGGGATCCTGCTGTGCCTGGGGTTGAGATCCCCAAGCCCAGACCAGTGTGTGCAGGGGTGGCCTGGCTGGCGTGGAAACAGCTGAGTGGTGAAGCCTTTCCAGGTTTTTCCATAAATGTGCTCTAGGGAACACTTGTGGCTTTCTGATGCCACTCCTGGTATGACAGGAAGTCCATGGAGTCCTGGTCTGCCAGGGCCCCCCGGCCTGGCTGGCTGCTCTGCACACTGGGGAGGGTGGGCTCCAGATGGGCACCCAAGCCCCTTCTGGAAAGGCGAGACAGTCTCCCTGGTGAGGGGCTGTGTCCCACTGGGCTGTGAGGTCTGCTGATGAGCTGTGTCCCACTTCTTGTCATTTGCTCAGCATCATCCTGGGCCAGAGATGCTGGCAGAGTCCTGGGCTTCGGTCGGGCTCTCTTGGCTGGATCTCTGCGACAAGTGTCTTCCCAGGTCCCTGTAGACACGCAGAGCATCTCCGGGGCTCAGAGGAGCATGGTATTGCTCACACCACGTTCGCTGGGTGTTCTTCCTCCCAGGGTGGTCCCTCCTGTAGCCCCAAGGAGCAGCACTGAACTGCAGTGCTGGCAGCAGCTCCAGGAATGTTCACATGCTCCTCCATGGATGTGGCCGAGGGAAGCCTTGGAACATGGAACAAACTCCTCCTGAGGTGCTCCTGCTCCACCTGGGCTGTCTGCACTGCGCTGCCGTGCTCCCCCAGGCAGGTCACTGTACCTCTTCATGTCTCATTAAAACGGTGATACCGATGCTCCTCTGCTTGGCAGAGAGGTGGGAACGCCAGCAGGTAGCAGAGGGAACAGAGACACCACTGCCATGACAGCCATATTAGCATCCACGGGAGACAGAGGAATAATTTGGCTTCTGCAGCTTCTGAAGGCTCACGTAGAGGCTTTGTACTCCCATCTCCCTGACCGCGTGCATCCTCCATCTGCAGCACCAGCACATCTGCAGATGGAGGGGAGCAGTGGAAGCAGAGCTGGTGACCTCTGTGCACCAGGAGGCTGTCGCTGCTCCTTCCCAACCGATGGGACCCCTTCCATGGGCAATAGACATGGTGTGTGTGCCCAGGGCGCCCAGGAACCTCAGTGGCCTCAGAGAGGAGCCTGCAGGGTGCCCATGGGTGCTGCCCGGTGGGAAGACGGGTGGTGGAGATCCCCTGCCCTGGCTGGGCTCCAGAGCCTTCTCCTGGGCCCCGTGGCTGGGAGAGTGACTAACGCTCCCGCAGAGCACTTCAGCCAGTGACCTACATAGGGATGAGTGCAGATCCCTCGGCTCGTGCAAGCCGCCACTCGCGCCAGGACTTGTGTGCCAGCGCCACTCCCGGAACCCCCGGGTGATGCTCTGTGGGTGCTGGGGGGCTGTAGGGCACAGGCACCCTGGGCACAGCCACAGTGGCAGGGACAGTGCCTGTGCCTTTGGTCAGGCCAGCCCAGGAGTCCTGGGGGAGCACCAGTGGTGTTCGAGCAGCGCCTTGAGTGCTGCCAGGAGGGAGGGATCAGGTGCTGTGAGGACCACTGGGGACACGGGGAGCTGGCCTTGGGGACATGAACAGAGCTGGACCCGCAGAGCACTGGGATTGTGGCTGAAGAAGGGACATTTCCTCACTGGGGACCATGATGGCTGAGTGCCGAGAAGGGAGAAGAGCTGCTTGAGCGGAAGCGCTCTGTTGGCACAAGTACAGTTGGATATAAACGGGCCATGATTAAGTGCCTGCAGGAAACGAGAAGGTCTGTGAGGCTCTGAGCAGCCGGGTTCTGGAAGAGCCTTCAAGAGAACCATGAGGGCAGGGCATGAGCTGGCTTCGTGATGGAGCTTCCTCAGCAAGGAACTGGATTTAGGGTGTGCAAGTTTCTTGAGGAGCTGCTCTGAGTCCTCCATCCTCAAGTCCCACGGATGCTCTGATCTGAGTACAAATGCCTCGAGTTCACCCAGACCCAAGGCAGGATTAGGCTCTGCTGTGGAGTGATGTGTCATGAGCCTGGCTCCTGCCCCTCCAGTGCCTCATCCTCCATCCTGCCCCTCTCCATTGCCAGAAGAAGCTCTCTCTTCTCTGGAGATCAGAAGGATCAGAGGTGTTGCCCTACAGAAGCACCTCAGGAGCGGAGCTGGGTCATTTGCTGCTCTCCTTTGCAGTTCCAGGACAATCTGACTTCCTCTCTCTGAAATCTCATCTCCCATCCTCCTGCATCCTGAGAAGATTTCTGTGTCTGTTCCCGTTTTCCCTCTGCCACAGGCATTACCAGGAGGACAGGGAGGAGGATGGGTGGGGAAAGGGCCAAAGCTGGCAGGTAACTTTCTGGATAGGGCAGTGTGAAGCAGGGCTCTGTTCTCTGAGGGCAGCCCTGCACCATGCGAGGTTAGTCTCACGATGCAAACCCAGCAGGTTTAGTGCCTCTCACTCACAAAATTCACCACCAACCAGTGCTGGCCAGAGGAACCCAGTGCTGGGGCTCTCCCAGGGGAGATTCCCAAGCCCTTTGCAGGCTGCTGGGCAGGTGACGCGGGACCACGTGTGGCATCCCAGCATCCGACACGGCACAGTGCGTTCGTGGCAAAGGGCTCTGGGCTGGGGAGGGAGCTGGGCTGGCACATGATTTGGAGCCCTGGCACTGCTCACTAGGCAGATATTCAATCTTTGTGGGCGCTGGTCAGTGGTGTCCATGGGAAGAGGTTCCCAACACTTCCTCAGCTCCTGGGCTCACTCAGCAGAGGAGGTGTCCTTCCCAACTGCGCTGAGCATCCAGTGGAAACCACTGCTGCAGGACTCGTGTCCTCTGTTGCGTTAGAGGGGAATCACCTGGTTTCACCTGTACATCATCAGTGTGACCTGCTGTCCCACCTTGTCCATGAGCCTGGAATTGCCATAGGAATCAGAGGAGAAAAACCACTCAGATCTTAAAAAATTGCTGAGATGGAGGATCCACCACTGTGCAAACCCTTTCTGCTCCTGTGCCAGCTGGCCTCATTTTTTAAGGAAGTTGCTCCTCCAGCTCCTCAACCCCTGTTTCCAGCCACCATGAGCAGAGCCTGGAACTGCTGCCCAGAGCCCCATCCCACACAGCCTCCACCCCATGCCTATCACCTGCCTCTGCGTTGGCCTTTTTTCTTCCTTGCCCTTCATTTTCTCCCATTTCCTCAGTTTCCCTCTGGTCAGGACCACACAGTGCACAGAGCCACTGCCCCTCTGTGGCAGTGGGGCAGAGACCAGCTGAGGGTGATGGTTACGAGTGGAGACGTGCTGGTTAGCTAGTTTTATTCCGTTTAATGTGTGCCACGTTGCTTTGGGATTACCCTGCTTTCTTCGTTGAAATGTCAAATGCCTCACAGAAATCCGAGTTTGCTCCGCCGAGGCTTTTACCTCCACTGACCAAACTTGGAACCTCATCAAGCCCGGCAGCAAATGGGTTTGATGAGCCGTGTTCTCCGCAGCCCCGCACTGACTGGCACGGCTGGTTCACGCTGCCGTCCTTCAGAGGGGATCAGTCAAGCTCCGAGTCCATTCCCTGGCCGGTGCCAGCCCACCCACATCCCCTGGACACCCATGCCAGGGCTCTGCTTCTGCACATCCCTTGCACTGGGCTCTCTCAGGGTCGCTCTCCACTGACCACCCCAGGAGGTCCCCAACGTCCCCTGTCCCACAGACACAGAGCCCAGCAGGGCACACGGGATCAGATCACCGGGGCTTTGCCCTCGGGAGGTCGCACAGATCTCTTCTGGAGAGGAGTGACCACAGCCTTGGGGTCCTGCTGGACTGACCCTGGAAGGAGCTGTGGTAGGCTCTGGACCTTGGAGGGGCTCCGGTGGACCCCAGGATTGGGGCATTGAGCACCATCTCCCAGTATTTGAAGCTTGAAGAGTAGCTGGGAAGTGCCAGTGCAGCTGGCTGCTGGATGCAGCTGAGGGGTCCCTGGGACCCATCAGCGCAGGGGGTTCCTCAGATTCAGTGACAGTCTGGGGGGTCCCATCAGACAGGGCAGCCCCAAGTTGCAGGGGGCTCATTATCCACGCTCCGAGACACCGGTGTGCTGCAAACAGTGCCCAAGCGCGGCACTAAATCCAACCACAGCACAGAGCAAACGCAGGGACGCGTGGGAGGGTCCTGGCGTGGGTGGTTGACATCCTCGGAGCTGTTCCCAAACGGAGTTACTCCATGTATAATTTATAGGCTTCCCTTTGTCCTTGTGCCTTGTCTCTGGTCTCCCAGTGGTTTGGAAGGCTGAGGGGGCTCCGGTGAGGCCTCGCTGACTGCCACGTTTGCTGCGTCGGCAGGGGACCAGCCTTGTCCCACGCTGCGTCAGCCGCGGCTCAGCGAGGTGCCTGCTGCAGGATCACGGGGCTGGTCCTGCGTTCGGACCATGCCAGTGGTGCTCCTGCCCCACGCCTAGCCCTTGGAGCCATTCCCAGCACCCTCTGCCCTGTGCTGGTCGGCATTTCCATTCAGGACCCTGCCGGAGCAGGCTGACCACACGCAGGCTGCTCTCTGGAGTGCTTGGCTCTGGCACAGAGATGTGCCCACTGGTCCCCTCTGCCCTCAGCGTGTTGCCCTCCCTGGCACAGCCACAGCTGAGGATGCTGCCGGGGGACCTGGGCATGGGACACCTGGCCCAGGACAGGGGCCCCTGTACGACACAAGGGGAAGAGGAGACCCCGCCGCTGCAGCAGGGCCTCAGGGGACGGCTCACACCACGGCTATGGATATCCCAGCAGACTCTGCCATGGCCAGGAGAGAGTGCCCGCGCCCCAGGCCAGGCAGGGCTGTGGCAATGCGGGACACGAGACGGGTGCTGCTGGCTCCAGCCCCGGCCAGCTCACTCCTGCTGCTGCCCATACTAACGAGGAGCCCTATCCCATCCCACATCGCATCCTGCCTCACAGACATCTCCGGGTGTCTGGGCACGGCTCCAAGCTCAGGAAGGGAAGCGCTGGGTGGTGTGTGGAGCAGCATCCCGACGAATGCGGAGCAGGGCGTGCAGAGGCGCTGGGGCACGTGGGGCCAGGGTGGGGGTCAGGAGGGCCGTGTGAGCTCCCTGCTCTGCTGGGTCAGTGCTCACTGTGGGCGTCGGGAGGCACAGGGCACTGGCATGTGCAGCACTCAGAAGTTTGGTTGTTCCAGCGCTGGGGACTCTGGGCTGCTGTGCTTAGTCAGTGCTTTGTGCCATCAGGAACAAGGCAAGACAGGGAGGGGGCCAAGGAGTGGCTGTGCCATGCATCTGCCTGCAGTGAAAACAGAGGGGCTGTAGAGCCAGCGAGGCTCCTGCCTTACTGTGCTGAGAGGGTGTGGGGGCCCTGTGGGAGCAGCAGCCTGTGGTCTGGGCTGGGGATGGGACACGGGACATGGCGTGGTGTGATGAGGCTGAACTACCGTACATTAGGGCTGACATCTCTGTCCCACTCTGTCTCTGTCACTGTGTCCTGAAACGAGCCGTCAGCCTTTCCTGCACCCTGGGCCATCCCAGCAGGGCTCCCAGTGTGCCCTGTGCTCCATGTGCCCAGGCAGTGTGATGGGCTGGGGCAGCTGCAGGCAACCCAGTGGGCAGAGGCAGAGCCAGCTGGGCACGGGGCTGGGTGCTGGGGGTACATCTGGACAAGGCTGTGAAGGGGTTTGCCCGGTGGGTGTGTGGAGGAGAAGCCCTGCAGAGCTGTGCAGGGAGGATGGCAGGGATGGGGATATGGCTGGGTGCAATCCCCACTGTGCCCCCAGGTCCTGACCCTGTGCTGCCTGAGAAGCAGTGCTGGTGTCAGAGATATCCCACAGTCTCACCGAAGGTTCTCCCTCCTGCTGATTCTCACATGCCTGAAGTGGCTCAGTTTCCCCGAGCCACAGTCCCACCCCTGTGCACGGAGCTGGCCCCCCACACCTGCAGCCCAGCCAACACCTCTGGCGTCCATCTGGCCACGCCCCACACACGACGGGTCCCCTGTGCCAATCTGGCCAAGCCCAGTGCAGGATGCCCCATACCCACTCCAGCCACGCTGCGCGCTGGATGGGTGCCCCACGCCTTCTCCAGCCCACGCGGGTCTGGTGCCCGTGTGTGGCGAGTGTCCCATGTGCAGTGGGTGCCCTGTGTCTGCCCGTCCCTCACGGGAGCCCCGTGCCCCCCACCCTGCCCTGTGCCTGCCCTCCCACTGCCCGTGCCCCGCACACGAGGCACCAGCGCCGGCGAGGCAGAGCTATTTTTAACAGCTGCTTCTGCTTGATTTGAGCTGTGAACTCGGAACGTGTTTATGCTAAAGGGGTTTCTTTTCCCTTCTCCCTTTGTGCTGAGGAGGCAGCGCCGCAGATCAAAGTCTGTCTCTTCGCGTTTGGTGATGGAGGGCTGGGAGGGAGCTGAGGCGGGAGGGGCCGGCGGCTCCGCAGGGACACTCGTGTCCTCGGGGGCTGTGGTGGTGTGGCCAGGGCTGACGCACCTCTCTCTGTCCCCGCAGGTCCAGAGCGCAGGAGCCATGGGCAGGCACGGCCGGCATCGGGCCCAATGTGGGCGGCCCTGAGCCCGGGCAGCTGCAGCAGGACGATGGGCTGCGGGCCACAGTGGGGAACCGCGGTGCCGGGCAGGGCCGTCGGGGCGGCGTGCCAGGGGCTGTAGGGCCGGGCAGCGGGCAGCATGCCCAGCGGCCCCTCGCCCGCCTCCCGCCCAGCATCCCCTCCCCGTGGCAGCGCGGGATGAGGCTGCCCCGCTGCTCCAGCAGCTCCGGGGACGGGTGTAGCCCAGGGCTCCGGCCACCAGCGCTCGGCCCCCCGGGCCCCACCGCAGCCCCCCGGCCCCGCGGCCCTGAGCCATGGTCAGCCGAGAGCCCGTGCCTGGCCCGGCCCCTGCCGGCGAGGGCAGCCAGGAGAAAGCCATGACGGTGCGCTCGGTGCTGCTCAACCGCGACTCGCCCGACATCGAGAGCCGCCTCAAGCGCCGGCGCAACCGCACGCAGCAGGTCCGCTTCAAGGACCTGGTGGAGGGCAGCTCAGGGCAGGCGGGCAGCCCCACGCCCGGGCCCGCGGCCACCCCCGGCCCCAACACCCCACGTGCCTCGCCGCCCCCCAGGGACGCCCCTGAGCCGGCGGCTCTCCGTGCCTCGCGGCGCAGCTGGCCCCAGGCACAGCCGGGCTCGCTGACGCTGCCCATGCCCAGGAAGGCGTGCATGAGCACGGCCATCCAGACCTCCCCCAGCCTCCAGAAGCCCTTCCCAGCTCCCCAGCCCCGCAGCAAAAGCGTCTGCGATGTGGCAGGGGATGCGGTACTGCCCGCTGTGGCGAGTGCCCGGTGCCCGGGGGTGGCCGCGCCCACCACGACCAGCTGGGCTGCGCCCCCGCGGGCCCCTGGCAACCTCCCCGCACACGATCGCACCGTGGTTCTCGTCCAGCACACCACAGCGTGCCCCCCACCACTGCCACCACCCAGGGATCCCCCTCCCCCTTACCGGGGCACAGCCGGGTGCCCTACTGCCCGCTGCACCCCTGAGCCCTGCCCGCCACCCCCTGCCTGTGCCCAGCTCCGCGGGAGCCCCCGAGGTGGCCACGGGGTGACCCCACGCCCGGCCTCTGTACCTTGCGGTCAGCCCCGACCTCCCGCTGAGCAGCGGGGTCTTGGCCGGAGCGACTCAGAGCGGACCCTGCCCTGCGGTCGCCCCCCACCCCAGCCCTCCCCGCACCGCCGGCAGCCCGGCCCTGCCACGAACACCCATGGCCTCCGCCAGCCACCTCAGGGCAACCCCCCGCGGGACCCCCCACCATCCCACCACCAGCTCTGCGGCTCGCCATGGGGGGGGCCCTGCTGCGCCTCGCCAGCCCCCATCCCACCAGCGCGGGGCTGGCACAGCTCTGCCGCCACCGCTGCGCCGGAGAAGACACCAGCCGTGCTCAGCACCTGCAGCCGGCTCCACGATGCTGAGCCTGGGCATGGCCGGGCAGGACCCGAGGGACACAGGGAGCTGCTGCTCCCGGTCCCACAGGGCCCCAGCACGGGGACACAAACAGCCGGCTGGGCACCAGAGCCCCCCCAGCACGGGCAGCCCTGCCTTGCTGCTGAGCAACCGGAGACACTGCACCATGTCCAGGACCTACTGCAACTGGTGGTGGTTGCCAAGGGACCGGTGGGACCACCAGTGAGGGACGAGGACACCCAGACATCTCAGGGAGAGGGCCCCTGGCGGCCCGGGGAGCAGGGAGACCTGCATTCCCAGCTGCAGTCCCTGGAAGGGGTGCTGGAGACCAGCCAACAAACCATCAGGGTGCTGCTGGATGTCATCCAGGACCTGGAGAAGAAGGAGGCGCAGCGGGACGGGTGAGCAGGCGGGACGGAGCGAGGGGCTGGGGAGACAATGTCCCTTGGGGGCCGGGGACGGAGAACAGGGGACCCTGACAGAGGTTTGGGTGCTGCCGCCTCCTGGACATGTTTCCCTCTGATAAACTCAGAGCTGCCGTCCACGTGCACATGGCTCCGTGTGTCAGCGCGAGGTTTCGCCCACACCAGCGTGTTCTGCTCATGCCCACGAGGCCCTCCTTGTATCCAAGGATGGGTGCAGGCCTGAGGGATGACGGGATGCTGGACCCCTGCCCGGATCTGGCGCAGCTGACTTGTCCATCGGTCCCTGGGAACAGGGACCTGGGATGTCACATCCCAACGGCTGGCTCAGCGGGGGACCATGTCCCTGCCATGCCACAGGTGCAGCCACCCTGCACTCTCAGCTGCTTCCAGCCCCTCCAGGAAGGTACCTTCAGCACAGATCAAGTGGCCGGTGCCCTCATGATGGATGTATCCGTGTCCAGGGGAGGTGCCCAGCACCCCCATCTGGCCTGCCCAGGACCTGCTTCCTTGGGCAAGGTGTCCCCCTGGGCCACGATTCCTTGGCCTCCCCAGGCAGATTTGCCAAATGGAGCAAGGTGGTCAGTCCATGATGGTCCCCAGAGGAGACTCTCCAAACTCATCCCACATGAGGGCAACCAACCTTCCAAGAGGTGCCAGTTCTGGCACCCTCCTGTAAAACCTCTGGGGCTTCTTCCTGACGCCCAAGATCGCCAGCTCCCACTGGGGCAGCACAGAGATCCATTTGTTCCATCGGATCAAGCCAGTGTTGGGTATGAATGAAGCGCAGGGAATGCTGTCTCTGTGCCACCCCTGGAGCACCTCCAGAGGGGAGGGATCCCCTGGGGTCTCAGTCCGACACCCGCTGAGGCAGGTGCAGCCAGGACAGCTTAATTAAGGCCAGGCTCCATATACTGTTACAGTCAAGTGAGCAAACACCATACCCAGAGACACATGGAACAGGACAGGAAATCACATCAAACATTACCCTGGTGTCCTTAGGCCGTGGCACAGCATTAGCTACGGGTCAAATGCCAGATTCCTACCGTGCACTAGAGTGGGGCCACCAACCCTGACATGTCCTGGCCAGGTCCTGCACCAAACACCATCCCAGAGTGAACTGCCCTGGCAAAGGTGCCCATGGGCACACACATGCATACATACCATATATATTTAAACACCAAACACCATCCCAGGGTGAGCTCTCTCAGCAGAGAGGTGCTGTGGTAAACCTCAGAGCCTCAGGCACACACATACGTACCATATATATATATATATAAAACGTCTCCTGATCTAATTTGGGTGCTGATAGAATAATCCCCATTGCAATGTATAATTTGGTGCATTATCAGACCCAGTTTCTGAGGGCTGAGAACAACCGCGGTCAAGGTCAAGTAACAGGAGGAAGATTTCAATGGGAAAATGTGACATCTATGTGGGACATGAGGGCGTTCTCTCAGCTGTCCCTCCCCTTCACAGCCCTGAGGGGGCAACGGAGACACAGAGGTGGGGTCCCAAAGGGACCAACAACATTTCACAGGGCCCGTTTCTTACAGAGGGATCCAGGGACCAGCAGGAAGCAGCCACCAGCAGAGCTGGGGGTCCCCGTCACAGCCCCTGGGATCAGGGTGCCTCAGGGATGAGGTCTGGCACCAGCAGCAGAGACATGGAGGGTGCAGACTCCTTCTGTGGAGTGGCAGGAGGCCACGTTCCATGTGTCTTGTGGAGGATGTGAGGCGTGAGCTGAGCTTGGGCACACATCAGCTTAATCCAAGTCCTGTGCACCTTCCCGGAGGAGGAGGAGGATGCTCTGGTACAAAAGCATCAAGAAGAGATAAATTCTGAGTCTAACGTAGGATGGAGATTAGTCTGGAGCATCTCCTCGTGCCCATCTGCCAGGGCAGCGCCGTGTGCCTGTGCCCCCGCACAGACATAGTGCTCCATCTGTGGCACTGTGTGTGGGCACACGTGTGGTCACCCGGGGGCTGCGGCAGTGGAGACCCCTGGGATGAAGATGGGGATGGGAATGGGAGGGCGCAGACAGTGGGAAGGGTTTGGGACTGCTGCTGTGCCCGGCTCTGGCTTGTTCCCATCAGAGAAATCCGTGAAGCTGAGAGGCACCGTGCTTGGCCTGGCATTAAATGGGATCGCGCGGGAGGAGAGAGACTGGGATCCAGGGAGGAGAGTCCTGGCTCCTGGGGTAGGAGCTCAGAGGCAGATGAGGAGCTGGGAGCAGCGGGGGGCACGGGCAGACATGGGCCAGGTCGCTGGGCTCATGGCACATCTCTGTCACAGGCGACACTCGTACCGGACCGGGCAGGACATCGCCAACTGCGGGACCTGCCGGGACTGTGCCTGTATCATCTACAGGTGAGGGCCAGCCCTGGCTCCGCGCGCTCCCATGGGTCCTGCTCCCTGCACCCCCTGAGTCCTCTGTAAGGCGAGAGAGGGGGGTCTGTGAGCCTGCACGTCCCGTCCCAGTATTGGGGGGCACCACGTACAAAGCGTTCTTGGGTGTCTTGGCTGTCACTTGGCCTGGATCTGTCCCTTTATCCCTGAGGGGAGCAGCTCCCACTCCCAGGAGCTGGCAGGGTGATCTCCAAGGAGGAGCAGCAGCTGGAAGGAGACTGCTCTGGCAGGATGGCAGAGCATTTATCTCCTGTAATGGCAATCTACTGGGGAAGCCTCACTAGCGGCTGGTGCGTGGGCTCACTCGAGTCCAGGCTGGATCCTGCTGTCCCTGTGCCAGCTCCACACAGATGCTGCAGATGGGTTCCTGCTGCTAGCCGGTGTTTGGGAACACAGGGTCTTTGTCTCTGCTTCCCAGTGCTGGCTTTGGATCAAGGTGTGGAACCCCCTTCCTCTGCTGCTCTCTCTCCTCAGAGCCCATCTGGTCCATTCCCTGCTCTCTCAGGCCCCATTCCTGGAGGAATTGGGAATTCACTCAAGCCTTCTGCCCTTCCAGGCACCCCTTTGTGTCCTTCTGGCCATCCCCTCTGCAGTGTGGGTGGATGGCCAGGCGTGTTCTCATTTTGCCATTAATTAGGCTGACTCTGGGAGCTGGGATGGGTGGGATGTGCTGTGCAGAGCTGCTCCCAGGCCACGTTCTGCGGTGCACAGGTGTGCCACAGCCCTGCTGTGCTTTGTGAGCAGTGTGCCCCTTCTCTGGTGCACCCCAGGGCTGGGGGGGCCTGTCTCCAGATCCCTCGTGGCCCTGTGCACAGCGGTGCTGCCTCGGCGCTCTTGCTCTCTGCACTTTTCCCGCACTCCCCTGCTGTAGCTCATGGGGGACTTCAGCGCTAATTGGGCTCGACGAGCCTGTCTCCACTCGCCACGGCAGTGCCACAGATGTCACATCTGGGGGAGGTGGCTCCCTGGAATCACCAGGCTCCCGCTGGGGACTTGCCATGGGCTTTGCTGCCGCCCACGGGATGAGGAGAGGCTCTGGTGGGACACGGGGCAGGGGAGCAGGGGGAGCACCCCTGGCACCAGACCCCAGGGATGGCCCGTGGCAGGGTCAGATCTGCCTGACCCTGTCCCGTCTCAGGGCAATGCACCAGCCGTGCCCCCACACCCAGCAGTGCTGACCCTTCCCTGTGTCAGTGCTGGGCAGTCAAGGTCCCTCCCTGTGCTGCTCCCTGCTCTGGGGCCACCTGTGCCCCTTGCCACTTTTCTCTAGGAAAAGAAATGGCTGGGGACCCTGGGTGCCCTCGCACAGGGAGGTGACAGGAGGCGACGGGATGTGTTAGGAGTGCCAGAGGGGCTTGTGGGGTGCTCCCCGTGTGCGGGGCGGCTGTGCCACGTGTGTTCCCAGGCACACGCCGCAGCACCTCGCTGATCCGATGGGACGTGGCTGGTGTGAGGAGACTGACATGTTTTCCCTGCGAGGGAAGATCGCAGCACGTGGCTGCCAGCAGCCAGCCTGCACCACAGGGTGCTGTGGGGACACCGGGGGCTCTGGGGACACCAGGGGCTCTGGGGACGGGGGCTGGAGGGACACTGAGGGCTGTGGGGACAGCAGGGGCTGCAGAGACAGAGGAGGCTGGAGGGATATCAAGGCCTGTGGGAACACTGGGAGCTGCGGTCATACCGGGGGCTGTGAGGACAGCCAGGGCTGCAGGGACACTGGGGGCTGTGGGGACACTGAGGGCTGCAGCACTGCAAGGAGACACGAGGGCTGTGGTGGGGGGCACAGACTCCCCTCACCCACCCAGACCTGGGGCACCCTAATTCCTGCCTCGCCAGCCATGTGACAAGCAGCAGCAGAGCCCTTGCACGCTCCTGCCACCTCCTGAGCCCTTGCACGCTCAGCATCCTCCAGGGCAGCCAAAGCTGCCCTGGGCCCTCGTCCCAGGGACGTGCAGCCCCTCTCCAGGGGACTCATTGCTAATCGGGGTCCCACAGGCCCCAGGCTCTCCCCCCCCATCAGCACCGGTCCTCAGACAAGGCGGTGTCTGGCTCCCACCAGCCCCGGGTGAAACTGTGGTGGTTGTCAGTGGGGCTGGATAGAGAGGATGGAGGAGTAGGATGGTGGGAGGTGGGCAGCTGAGGGGCATCCACCCCAAAAGACCTCCCTGCCACCAGGTCAGGCTGACACAGGTCTGTCCCTCTGGCAGAAGGTAGCCCGGGATGCTCTAGCACAGCCATGAGGTGGCTGCAGGAAGGATGGGATGGATGGCTGTTTGGGAAGGATCCGGCCCCAGACCCCCCCTCACAGCCCACAGGGGTGAGTGTGGTGGGCAGGGGCTGTCTGAAGGCACCTGCAGCAGGACATCCCCTCCCAGACCCTGGCGAGTCTGGCCATACCCCTGTACTGCCCCAGGAGCGCAGCAGGGCTCAGCTCTGGCGGACGTGCCCTCAGTAAATGAGTTCCCTGGGTACTCGGGGGGGATCTGAGGTCCCCAAGGGCTGCGTTTTGGGTCCGAGGGGCAGGTGGGCAGCAGGGCACAGCTCTGAGGCAAACAGGGGGCTGTTGCACGCTGGGGGGCCGTGGCAGGCGGGGGGCTACGGAAGCCGGGGTGCCACAGCAGGCGATGCCCTCTGACGCCGTCCCCTCGCCCCACTGGCTGCAGCGTGGAGCACGATTTCCGACAGCAGGAGGGCCGCTTCCAGCGGGTGCTGAGCCACATCGAGGGTGACGCCAGGCCGAGCCCCACCCCGACGGCGATGGGGGCGGCGGGGGCAGTGGGGACAGTGGGCACCACCTCACCGCCCACGCAGGAGCTGTCGCCGGTGCCAAAGCTGCCGGTGAAGCTGGATGTGAAGAAATCCCGGCGCAAATGCTTCTGGTTCCTGTGACCACCGTGCCCGACGAGTCCGGAGCGCAGGGGCACCGTCCCAGCGCTGACCCCCTGCCCACCTCTCCTCTCTCCCTCCTACGGTAGGGTTTGGGTAGCACCAGCTTTTCTATTTTTAACCATTCCGTTTAACGCGGGCAGCCCATGCGTGGAAATGGCCAGGGGAGCGGTGGCTGTATTTAAGGAGAATTCAATAAATTCCACAGAGACGCTATTTTTTTACATCCTCTCCCGCCCGTGCACTTTTGTTCTGGAGGAGGATGAGGATGAGAAGGGGGCAGCAGCTGTTGCCCTGGACTCCCCTCTACCTGAGGCTCCCCAGGGCCCCTGGCAGCCCCCATGCCCCCACATCTGCCCCAGCTCAAACCAGTGCCTGTCCCTGCACCCTCCAGAGGGGCCTGCTGGCCCACCCTCCAGTGCTGCCTGCAGGTTAACCAGGAGCACTGAGGATTTCCACTGGTCAGAGACGGTGGAAAACAGTCTCTGTGGGGCCCTGGCCTGGAGAGGAGACCTGTCCCCAAAATTCCTGGGTGGAAGGGTACACTGGGCAGGGGTCTCATGGGTAGGGAAGAGGTGCTGATGACAGGGAAACAGGAATGAGCAGCTCAAATATTCCAGCCTCTCGGGACCTTCCATTAGAGGAGAAACTCGGTGTTGGTTTAACAAGGGTCATGGAGCAGCAGTGGGTGTCTGACATATCCCAAAAACACAGCAGTCAGTGCTCCCCGAACTGTGCTGATTCCCAACCACCCTCCACCACCGTGGAGCCACTGGTGAGAGCTCCTCAAAGCCCAGGGCACCTGGGTGCCCGCCTCAGCATCCAGGAGCCTGCCAGGGCCTGCCATCTCAGTGTAGCAGGAGCAGTCACGGCTTTCCCGGTGGGGCCACTGCCCCTGGGGAGGGGGACATCTCCTGGTCTCCTCCAAAAGTACGGGGCACCCCTGGCCGTGGCAAGCAGCTGCTGCAGCCACAGAGGGGAGCGGAGGGTGGGCAGGTTTGGCCACCCCTCTCCAGTTGGTGCCCAAACCGCGGCACCCCAAAGCAGGAGACGCACACGTGGAGGAGACGGCTCGGTGTTAAATCCCACGCCTTGTGCTGGGGCCCCCTTTCATACTCAAGGGGCTACGGCTGGGACAGTGACCCTGAGGTGCAACTCCCTTCTTGCCCAGCAGCAACAGGATGGACGGGCGCTGCCCTGCTGTGGGCACACGCATCTCCAGTCCCCTTGGCCCTTCCCAGCCACTGGAGCTGCTGGGGCAGCGTGAGCTGAGGGTCTGGGATCCCTGACTGAGGGCAGGGACTGTGGCAGCGGCACAGGAACCACGGACGGTGCTGGGAGAGCTGCCAGACGGCACTTGAGGAGCCCCGAGTGAGCGGCAGGAACACGGCACAGCCAAAGGATCCGTCCCCGAAGCCCCCCATCACCCCTCAATCACCACCCGGGAGAGCCCCCACGGTGCATTTGGCTCTGGCTGCCCAGGCCTTGAGTCACACAGCCTGGGAACAAGGGTGAAAAGCAGGATGGAAGCCAGTTCGACTCTGTGTGTATCTCCTGCCTGAGTCATGGCTGCATCACACCCTGGTGCTGAGATTTGGGCACAGCCCTGGTGGCAGAGCTGCTGCTCTGGATGCCCACACCTCCCCCGGCACGGTACGGAGCATGGCACGGTACAGCACGGCAATTCCCTTCTCTGGGCTCCCAAAACACAGGCTCTTCACACACCCCGTGACCCAGCACAGCGCCGGGGTCTGCCACCATGTCCCCATCAGAGCTCCTGAGCCCCCAGTGGCCCCAGCTCTGTCCCCTCCCATCACTCCCGGTACAGTTGCTCCATGTGCTCTGACCTGCTTCCCCTCCCATGTGTCCTAGCACGTTCCTAACACATGTTCTTGGCATGTGAGACTGTGGTGGTTCACCAGGTCCAATTGCTTGTTTTCCAGAGAATGCAGCCCAGACCCCTCATAGCTTCCAAAACAGGCTTCCTGCACCTCTGACCGCTGCCCACTCTTCCAGATCCCCTGCTGCTCCAGCCCTGCTCCCATCACACCTCCAGCTTCCTCCTTTATCCCACTGCGGTACATGCCCATGTATCCAGCCCCAGCCCAACACACCCTGCTCCAGCCCTGCTCCCATCGCGGCTTCCGCTTTCCCCTGCGTTTCGCTGGGCACCTCCCTGGCATCCAGCCCCATCCCACCGGGTACCACTGGCAGAGCCAGCATGGAGCAGTGCTGGTCACCCACATCCACATCCCCAAACCAGCGACACCTCGTTTCTCTCTCACATGGCCCCGAGGGAAGCGGCGTTGCCGCGGCGCGGTGGGACTCACCCTCAGCGGGTTCTCCCGGTCCAGGACGATCACCCTGCGACTGACTGTGTGCAGCAGCCGCTCCAGGATCACCTGGATGTGCTTCTTCACCCACACCTGCAAGGTAAGGGGTGTCGGGGCCATGCCAGGGCATGTCCCAGCTGCGGGGCACATCCCAGCTGCGGAGCACAGCACGGCACAGCTCGTTCGATCCCCACGCAAGGACCGGTGGCATCAGGGTAGCAGGATAGGGACGAGCCTGATCTGGGGCCGGAGTCAGAGCACGGCCATGGGCTCTGGTGTAAACACGGGGCTCGAAATCTCTGTCCAGCACGGCCCCAGACACCTCCTGGCTGGGGACAATGGGAACAGCTGGGGACGGCTGGGAGGGACAGGGACAGCTGCATTGGCACTGAGCAGGCAAAGGTGGGTTCAGCCCACATGGGGTTGAAGCAAGTGCAGAATCCTCCCCCAAGAGAATCCCACCACCCTCTTCATAAAGGCTATTTTAGACTTCAAAGTTAAGCCCAAAATGAGGCATTTCACCACAATTTCTGAGCTTTCCCTCCTGCTCCTTGGCTTCCCAGTGCCATGGTGGGCAAACAGCCACCACGCCCTCCCAGGACACGGTGCAGGTGTTCGCCTCAGCTCCCACACCACCACTCACTGTGCTTCAGGTGTGACACCTGTGTGATCTCCCAAGGGTGCCTGAAAGGGACTCCAGAGCACAGAGCAGCCAGGAAATGCAGGGACAGAGGAAGGGTCCTGCAAGCACTGAGCCCTGCACGTTCCCAAAATGTGTAGGAATGGCACTGCCAGCAGTAGCCACACGATGTCCAGCCACCCAAACCAGCTGTAGGAGGGCTGGGCTGGCAGGCAGGGACAATGCTGGGCTCACCAGGGGCAGGGCCGTGGCCGACGTGGCTGCAGGAAGGCAAGGATGGACAGCAGCCCCAGGAAGCACAGGGAGAGGGGGCAGCTGCCAAAATCTGGGCATGCAGAGACACCCACCACACGGGGGGGACTCAGATGACCCCACAGGGTTCGTCACCACAGCCAGATGCAGACAAGCCCTTCCCAAAGGCTCGGGGCCACCCAGACCCTTCCTACCATCCACCAGCTGCTGAGGCTGCTGGAGGGACACTCACCAGCTCTACGTTCCCACAGTCCTTGTCCCGCGCTCGCAGCTCCTCCGCGCTCTGCAATCACAGCACCCCGGGAACCAGACTGAGACCCTGCAGGGATGGTCCCAGCCCACCCAGCGTACCCTGGATGGGCCACATTTGGGTGGGCAGGCACCCACAGCTTCTTCCTCCCTGCCCTCACCTCCTCTCTGGCCTCACCTTCCCTCCTGCCCTTGCCTTCCTCCTGGCTCTGCAGAGCCAGCAATGTCCCCCCACTCTCAGGTCAGCGCAGACCCTGAGCTTGGAAGCCCCTTCCTGACTCATGGGAATGAAGTGGAACCCACTAGAGACCCACTGAGGTGGAAACCATCAGGTTTTTGCCCCATCCTGGGCAGGCTCCTGCTGGGATGGCAGCACCCACAGTCCCCTCTATGACTAAGGTCAGCTCCAACCATACTGTGCCCAGGAACTTGTGTTTAACCCCACTCAGAGTGATTTGGTTGGGACACTGGTCAGATAATTCCTGAGTTACCTTCTGGGCCTGGTACAGCACCTCCAGGATGCTGCTGAGCAGCTCGATGCAGGCATCCTCCTCCTCACCTGCCTGGATCAGCTCCCGCAGGATGGGCAGGGCTGCCTGCAGCACCAGTTCCCGGCACTCTGGAGGGGACAGGGGGGCACAAAGATGAGGCAATTGCCCCCCCTCTGTGGAGACACCATAGGCACGGGGCAGAAGAGGTGTCCCTGTGCAGGGAATTGTCCTCATTCTGTGCCATAGCCCCCAGGTGAGCTCAGCAAGGGCCGTGTCACCAGGACCCCCCTTACGCCCCCTCTCACCGTGGGACTGGAAGACTCTGCTGCTGGCGATGTGGGTCAGGGACTGCAGCTTCTGCTTCAGCAGGCGCTGGGGGGGCAGGCTTCCCACAAAATCCCGCAGCACGGCCCTGCCGTTGGGAGAGGGGTTAACCCCAGACCCCCCGGTTCTGCTCAGGATGGGGTTGCTGGGCAGGGGGAGCCACTCGATGGAACAGGATGGTCCCAGAGGGCAGCCGTGCCCACCACAGACGCTGCAGGCACCCAGCATACAAACCCTGCCTGAATTCCCAAAACACACCCAGCTGGGCTCAGCCGCTGTCCCAGCACAGGCAGCTGCTAAAACTGAGCAAACCCCTCCCATTTTTGCACTGGGAAGGGGATAAGGAGGTGATTCACAGGCATCAGGAGAGCCAGACCTCTCCACTCGCCCTCACTCTCAGCTCTGGGTCAGACATAGGGACAGAGGTGGCCGTGGAAGGTGCTGAGTATGACACAGGGCTGAGAATAGTGGGGACACAGGGACAGGGATCCTACCCCAGTGCAGAGGAGTCAAAGATCCCAAACACATCCTCGAGAATGGAGGGCAGGTACTTGAGGGCTGCTCCCTGCAAAGAGACCGGAGAGCTGCCAGCAGTGACCCAGCACCGACACGGGCAGGGCACCCACGGCTCTGCTGCCCAGGCAATGCATGTGCCGAGGGGCTGCGGCCATGGGGGGTTCAGGCAGGGGACGGAACAAAATGGTCTTAAAGTCCCTTCCAACCCAAACCATTCCCCGATTCTGTGATTCTACGAGATCGGAGTATCGATCCGTGTCCAGCTGGGAGAGGGGACAAGGAGCCCCTCCGCTCCATGGGGATGGCTGTCCTGTTGGCCTTCAAACTACGTTTTTTTTCCAGTTAGATCAGTTTATATGGGAATATGCCATGACATAGTTAGGCACAGGGGCTGTCCCAGGGCTACCACATGTCCCCACCTGCAGATGGAGCCTCTCTCCAGCTGGGAGACCACGGGTGCAGAGTGTGGTCCCATCACCACTGTCACAGCACCCCAGACTCATCTAGCTCTGCTTTCTCTGGCCCCATGTGCTAGCCTCATCCTGGCTGCAGGGAACGGGGCCAGGCCAGTTCCAGGATGGGGATAAACACCAGAAGTCCTCTCCAGGCCCCCTCCCCAGCCAGTGTCACCCTGACATGGGCACAGCCAATGTCATCCCAACACAGGCACAGGCAGCACCTGGCCCGGGCACCCTCCATCGCAGCACACAGCAGAGCTGAGCCCTCCCAGCACCTCCCCATGCTGTACCTGGGAGAGCAGCGTGGGACCCTCCAGCGGGGACTCCATCAGCTGGTTCAGGGCAAGGAAGAAGCGCTGTAGTGAGCACTGGAACTCGGCTGTCTCCTTCCTCCCGTAGAGCCTGCAATGGCCAGAGTCACTGTGCTGTCACTGCGCTGCCACCACCCCACACACCTTCCCCAGCACCACCTGCCTCTGCCCAGGGCTCACCTGCCACCCCAATTAATTACACTCTCCCATAAACAGTTGCCATGGCTGGACCTAGTGGTGAGCCCTGGCACAGCCGCTGTGTTGGCATTGTCACTGCCCGGCCACAGCCACAGCCCTGACGGCCACAGTCCTGGCACAGACACTGCCCCAGTACGGCCTCAGACCTACTCACATGAACACTTCCCTTTTTTAACAAGCCTCATTTCTGTGATTTCACCCCCCAGATCCCTCTTGGAGCAGGTTGGCACTGTCCCACTTGAGCATGAGTCTCCTGAGCCCTCGTTCCCCCACACCCTCGCCCCTCAGGACCAGAGCAAACCCAGTGGGGGGATTTGAGCTGTGGGATGCGCGAAACTGTAGGAAAACTGCCAAGCTGCAAAGCAGAGGTGTGATCATAGGAATAAAGTCACTGCACTAGGCTGTGTTTGAGGTAATTCCCCTATCACTGACACCGAGCACAGTCAGCCACGTGGCAGGAATAATTATCCAGCCACCAGCTAGGTAAGGAAATCCTTGAATTGTGGAACAGTTTAGGTTGGAAGGGACCTCAAAACCCATCCAGTCCCACCCCCTGGCATGGACAGGGACACTTTCCACCAGACCAGGTTGCTGCAAGCCCCTTCCAATCTGGCCTCAAAATCTGCATGGACGGAGACAAATCCATGCTGACCGTGATTCACAAAGGGAGAGTCAGGGAGGTTACTGGGATATCCTGGTTCCTGGGAAGGGAAGGTTCCTGCCCAGGAATCCCTGCAGCCCAGGTCACAGTTGTGATGGCCTTTGGGGATCCCAGCAATGTCCCCGTGGGAGAGGTCTGGAGGGACACTCAGCAGCTGTGGGGTCCCTGGCTGCACCAGTGACTGGCTCGGAGCTGGGGCAAGGGGCTGGCCCTTCCAGGGGCACTGGGGGACAGGAGAGGCACTGGCAGAGCCCATGAGCACTGCTAGAGGTGGGGTCTGGCTGCAGGGACCGGGGGGCCGGGCGAGGCCAGGAGAGGGGACCATGAGCTACAGAGCTGCAGGTGGCGGTGGAGGGGTGACGCCAGCTCACCCTGCTGACAGCAGAGCAGGGTGAGCGACAAGCACTGGGTAGGAGAAGCTTTGCTGCCCTCAGTGGTGGCCCAAAAGCAGAAGCAGCCAGAGGAACCAGCAGGGAGGAAGCAGCAAGCGGGAGACCACGTCACCACAGTGCCGTCACCCACTCCGCTGCCCACAGCTCCCTCCACGCAGGTACTGGGGAGCCCTGAGGGGACATGGAGCGTCCCAAAGTAGAGGTTGGGGCCCTCAGTCATCCTCACAGCACCCTGGGCTCCTTGCAGGAGCTGTGGGCACTGCTCGTCCAGCTCCAGCAGCAGCACACGCAATCCCAGACCTGGCAATCTGCAGCAACTGACTCTAATTACAACCCAATTCCTGTCGATTACAGACTGTACAAATTGCTGCACGTTCAGAGCACTTAGAGGATCTGAGGACCCTGTGTTATTGCATGTTGAGATCACTGAGATAAAGGGAAGCTGAATAAAATTGCTAAATGTCCTCAGGGATATCTCTGTTCCAGGCAAACTCATTCACGGGGCTGTTTGCAAATGCACCGCGTAATTAATTTTCTATGCCAGGAGCTCTGTAAGCCAGAAATCTGCTCTGTGTCCTCAGAGCACGAGGGAAAGGCAGGTGCTGGGTGTGATGCTGGAGCACCCCAGAGCCCTGGAGCAGCCCGGAGCCCTGGAGCCACGGATGGGGCCCTGGGAAGGGCAGGTAAGGGAAGTGGAGAGGACGGACAGGGCTCAAGGCAGCTCGCATGGCGAGTTCGGAGCGCGGCAAAATGAGGTGTGAGAGTTCCTGTGGTGCCAGGATCCCGACCCAGCTCCTCACTGCCAATGGGGTTCAGAGCACCAACAGGGATCCCAACACATCCTGGGCCTGGGGCGGAGGACACAGAGCCCCTGCTCCCCCAAAAACAGCAGCCTGTCAGCCACGGCCCCTGGACATGGGGTGATCCTGCCGCTTTGGGTGCCCGCCCATGCCCACCACAGGCAGGGGGCCCTCACTCTGTGGGTGGCTGTTGTTCCCTCGGGACACTTCGGCTTTCTGTGTTGTGTACGTGGAACGAAAGAGGAACGCCACTGGCTTTTTCTGGTAACACTGGTGGTCGTGTTCTGTTTTCCTCCTCTCCCACGCCCGTCCACAGGAGGGTTGTTTGTCCCATCATGCAGACTGGGATGTGAACCCTGTGTCCACAGGCAACAAGCGAAACTAGGTCCTATGCAGACTCTGGAGGTGCCTGGGGTGGGCTTTGACCTTGTCCTCAGCAGGAACAAGGAGCCACCGAGGCTCCCAGCCCCTTGCACTGCTCACCACAGGATCACAGGAGGGTTTGGGTTGGAGGGGGCTTCACAGACCATCCAGTTCCAGCCTCCTGGTGTGGGCAGGGACACCTCCCACTAACCTTCCCAGAGCAGTTCTGCCTGTTCAGGGGCACAGGCAGCCCGAGACATTTTGCTGTCTCCATCGTGGGAGGATTTGAAAAGCTCATTGGAAAACCCCCAGAGTCACTACAGGGCACACGGGGCATTTGGGATGCCCAGAGAGTGGATTGATCTCCCCTGCCCTGAGATGGATGGCACTGCCCACCCCCACGCCAGACCACCACCGCTCCAGCAGCAGCTAAAGGAAGGGATGGAGCTGAAAATGGCTGGAATCTTCAGGGAGAGGATTCACAGGGATAGACAAGTGTGGCTGGGGACCAGTCAACATGGCAGCGTGGCCACAGCGTGCTAGGAGCAGTGTCTGCCACGCTGGGTGCCACAGCAGCGGCACCAGGTGGGTCAAGGCACCAGTGCCATAACCCTGGGACTGACGGTCAGCACTGCCACTGTTCCTGCAGCACAGGGATGCCCTTCCTTCCCTCCCTTCCGCAGACCCCACGGCCAGGGACCAGGCTCCAGCGGGGCATGGCACTGGGAGCACTGGGAGCCATTGCCAGCACTTACCGGGCAAAGAGGTGCCGGGAGCGGACGATGAACTTGAAGATGTACTCCAAGGCCTTGAAGGTGCGTGGGAGGGACTCACAGGGCTCTCCCCGGCCTGCCTGCTCCATGTAGTGAGTCAGCACCGAGAGCAGCTTCCTGCAGGATGGGATGTGTGTGGCCAGGGGTCAGCAGGTTTCGTGGCCTTGGCTGAGCCGTGGCTCAGCTCCCATTGGTGCTTCCAGCATTCCAGGGCCATCCCTCCCCGTGTCCACTGTCTCAGTTCCATCCCTCCCCGTGCCAGCTGTCCCAGCCCTGCCCACCCACCCCCAATTCCAGCTGTCCCAGCCCTTTCCCCCTCCCCATTCCGGCTGTCCCAGCCCATCCCTCCCCGTGCCAAGGCCCCCAGGAACGCACTTGTAGGCGAGTGTGGCGCTGAAGTGCTGGCAGATATAGGCTTCCAGGACTGTGTTGAAATGCTGGAACTTCCTGTCAGCCACCAACCCCACGATGAAAACCTGGGGGCAGGCCAGCAGAGGCACAGCTTGGGGTGGGCAGTGGGATGCCTGGAGACAGCCGGGTGCCAGTGGCATCGACCCCTCATGGGAGCTGCTGGGGCCACCAGAGCCCCCTGCACACCTGCCCAGCCTCTCAGGATAGACAGACCCCAGAGGTGGAAAGCCCACCATGGGCCCCAAGTCCAGGTGGCCACAGGGATTCTTCACGGCCAGAACTTGCAGCACCACCAACCGCGGGTGTCTCCCAACAGCCACCCTGACCCCTACTCTTCTCTGGTCCCCTCACCAGGGTTACTCTTGTCTTGGTGTAGGAGAAATGCCCTTGAATCCTGCTTGGATTGTCTTCTGGAGGGACAATGTCCCCCACAGCCCTGCCCCATGCCAGGTTGGTGGGACACCCCGAGGCACCGCACGGCTCAGAGCACAGCTGATCTGGTCGGGCCAGTGAGCCCCATTGCTCCAGTCCGACCCCCTACACTGGTGGGGGCTCAGACCCGTGTTCTGCACCGTAGGACTCACCAGGGCATCAAAGACAAGTGTGTCATAGACGTCGGTGTCCGAGTGCTCCATCATGATGGAGAACAGGGCATCCAGTGTGTCCTGGAGGAACTGGGGGGACAAGAGGGCCATGAGGGCTTGAGCGCTGACCCCACCGTGGTGCTGGACCCAGCCCTGGGTGTGGGGAGGCTGCGGGTGCAGGAACCAGGCAGGGAGGTGGGGGGCAGGTCTCAGCTGTACCTTGATGACCTCCCCTCCATCCACGTTCATCAGCTTCTGGAGGTTCCCGCGGAGCAGGCTGGGCTTGGAGCGCCACTTCAACAGCCCCAGCAGGTTCACTAGGCAGGAGCAGGGGGACAGTCACTGACAGACCGACAGACCGCAACGTCACCGAGCCCTGGCTCCCAATCCCACCTTCACCAACAGATCCCACTGTCAGTGACCCTTGGCTCCCTGTCCCACCCTCGCTCCCCAGGGCAGCCGTAATCCTGCCAGGAGCAGCTGGAACCTCCCAATCCCCCCACACAACCACTGCTCGGTGCTGAAAGTTCCTGATGCCAGAGCCATAAAAGCACAAACTCAGCTAAACAGGTTGTGGCCGTGGGAGCTGAAATTGTGCTGCAGGAAGCGAATTAATGGAGCCGCCTTGGCCCCAAGCGCCCTGCGCTGAACCACGGTGACACAGACCCCGCAGACACGCGTCACCGTGTGCTGTGTGCCTCGAGTCCCCCACGGCTGAGGTCGCTGTGTCACTGCACTTCAGCCTGAGCGGCACGAGCCATTCCCATCCTCCAGCCTCACAGCAGGAAGGAGAGGACCCCGACGTGCAGATGGGCCCTTCCCCTGACCAAGGGGTCGTGTGTCTCTGCCAAGGGGAGATGTCTGTGCCACGGGGACACAAACACTCTTGGCTGCCCTGACCTGTGCAGAGCAGCCCTGGGCTGGAAACTTCCCCAGGATAATCTAGAAATGGGATTTAAGCCACTGAGCCCCAATTTCCACACCAATTTCAAAGGAAGGTCATGAAGCCTCCAACAGTGACATTCAAGTGGGAATTCTGCTCACTGCTGCTCCTCTCCTCTTGGGAACAGCCTTGGCCATTCTGACCGTGTCCAAGCAGTATCTGAGTGCTCACTGTTCCCACTCTCCAAGTGTTTTTGGTGTTTTCAGCACCAAAACAATCTGGTGCGACAGATGCTGGAGAGCCAAATGCCGGCAGAAGTGTGGTCCAGTGGGTGGGAATGCCACCAGGGAAGGGGCACAGCCCTGCCATCCCCACCATGGGGAGCCAGAACTCACCATTCTGGGTCAGCTTCGTGGAGCAGACGAGTGTGGAGATTTGGAAGCTGTCCCGGGCTGACACGGTTAAGCCCGACGCGGCCCCACTCACACGGAAAGAGGAGCCGGAGAGGAGCTTCAACTCGGACACGTTCCGCTCGGAGGGCAGGGACAGGTACGCGCTGGCATCCTCCAGCTTCCTGCTGTCACCCTGCGACGCACAGCAGAGGTCACCCTGGGGAAGCACAGCCCGGGATCTCCCTACTCCATGATGGGTAACGACGGCTCCTGGGAGGAACCGGCTCCCCAACGTTGATTTCAACAGAGCATCCCACAAAGCTGCTCCCTAAGGGGCTCTGCAGGGCTCAGATGGGAGAACTGGCTTGGAGAGATACCAAATCCAGGCCCGTGCCACGCAGGAGGACACAAGAAGAGGCAGCAGAAGTGTGGGGGGAAGCTAGTGACACAGAGGAATCTGAATCTGGAAATTAAACACACCTGAGCACTGCTCTGGGGATGGACACACAGCAGGACACTGACACAGGGTGGGAAACCAGCATGGGGCAGGGCACTGACACAGAGGACACCACCCAGGTGCCTGGCACAGCTGCTCCCACAGTATCACCATCACCAGCCCAATGTCTCCCACCTGTGTGTGCACGCTGGGGCCTTGACAGCCACAAACCAGCCTGTTTCTGAGTCCCCTGCTCTAAGCTGAAAATGTAATTGATGTTACGTCCAGAAGGACTCCCTGGGGTGACTCTGAATGACCCTTCCCTGCTCTTTGGCCACCGTGGGACGTGGGCGATGCTCAGAGCTGGCCGGATGCGCACTGGTGGGCTGCAGCTCACACATGGCAGCAGGACATGCATCCTTCCCTGCCTGCAGCCTCTCAGGGCGCAACCCCTATTGCTGAAGGTCAGGTGAAGGTGACAGAGCTGTTTGCTGTTGGCTTTCCCCCTCCAGCACACTCACAGTGAGCAGCCAACAGGCAGGAGCCCTTCACTCCTTCCAGGGCTGAGCCTGCACGGGGAAAACTGGCCAGAGTTCAGACCAGCCGGAGATCAAGAGGTCTGAGCAGCTAAAAGCCCAGCTAAAAGCCTGTCACTCACATTCCTCTGGCAAACAGAGATAAAAAGATGAAATAGCTTCTGACTCCCAGAATCCAGCCCCAGTGTCTTCTGGGAAGAGCTGGAGTCAGCCAGGGAGAGTACGGAGCGGGGCAGGATGTGGCGGTTCAGGGAGGGCAGCTACAGCCCTCTGAGGGGAACAGGGACCCAGGGGGAGGTGTGGAGAGTTTGATCTCCCGGAGAGGGGTGTGCAGGGTTTGATCTCGCTGCCACAGCCAGCACTGGTGCGTCCTGAAGGTGCCCAGTGCTCCTGCTGCAGAGGGTGCAGTCCCTGGAGAGCCAGGGACCAGAGCCAGCGCTGCAGGCCACAGCAGTGGTTAAAGAATTTGGGTCTTTCGCCCAAAAAAAAAAGGAAGGAGGGACATAATAACCATTTCAAACGTGCAGGAGCCTTGGGGAAAAACAGCACAGTCTGTCCCTGTCCCCAGCTGCCACAGCAGGTGGAAGGAGATCAGCTCATCCCAAAGAGATGCAGGACTTGGGAAGGGACATGGCTCTGCCTGGAGTAAACGAGGTCACGTTGTCGAAATCAGGGAGCACTCCAGTGCAGCAGCCCAGGACTCAGGGGGAGTCAGGTCATCCCCCAGGGACACTGGAGCCCCATGGCTGGGAAGAGACCCCAAAGCAGTGCTGGCATGTGGGGTAAGAGCCCTGAGCTCCCCTGGGCAGCAGGGACTGGCTTATGCCTCCCGCTGCCCTGGACACAGCCAGCCCCAGTCCAGGGAGGGGACACAAGGCAAGGGGGGCAGTGCCTTCTGGGTCCATTCACATTGGAGCCAACTGCATTTTTCTCGAACGAGCAGTGACTTTCCCTCCCCACGCCCTCCCTCCGCTCTCTCGGAGCAAACGCGGGCAGTGCCAGGGCTGGTGAAATCAGGTGAAGCGCAGCCACGCTACGGGGACGTTGCCTCCCCGTCGCAAACATTTAAATCACCTTTTCCCAAACAAAACCTGTCATTCCAAGGGAGCGGCACAAGGACTGGAGACACCGTGTGCAGGGAGCCCCCGCCACCAAGGACAGCGAGGATGGGAAGGGAGAGAGGGAGGGAGGGAGGGAGGGGGGCACTGGAAACCCTCGGGGACTTTGGATGCGTGCCACCAGTGTGGCGTCACGGGCAGAGACTGGCACCCTGGCCCCAGGAGCGCTGCTGTCCTGCAGCCCCCCCCGTCCCAGGGGCTCTGCAGCCCCCCCCTTACCTTGTACAGCACCAGGTCGTGCTCCCCGTCCCGCAACGTGGTGCCGTCGGGGCGCATCAGCCTCACAAAGGCCATGGAGAAGATCCGCTCGCTCCGGTCCTTGGCTGGAGGGGACACACAGGGGCGAGGTGAGGGGGGTCAGAGGGGAGCGGGGACACACTGGGTAGAGAAAGGCAATGCTGGAAGGAGTCCTGCCCTCCCAGCAGCCACAGATGTCCGGGGAGGGGGCAGGCAGGGCTGGGGCAGGCAGGGGTAGGTGACGGCTTCCTGCCACCCGTGTGAATATGGATTTTGGGGGACCACGGGCGGCCCACGGGACTCTCCTGTCCCAGCCCACCCCCACGGCAGCCCCTCTGGGAAGGTTCATGGAGGAAGGCCTGGAGCAAGGGACACTCACAGTCACTGGAGGAGCGATGGCGGAAGGTGAACCTCAGGTGGGTCCTGTGGACATCCTCGATAGGAACAGCGATCTAAGTGGAATGGATGCCCAGCTGAGGGCAGGGGGGCACATGCTGAGCCCGCAGCCAGGCCATCCCCCTCTGTGCCTGGGCAAGGGCTGTGCCGGATCGTCCACTGCTGCAAACCAGCCCCACATCCTTCCCAATAAACCAGTGAGGCTGAACTGGGGGCACTGGGGGCTGGGCAGGGCTGGTCGTGCCCATACTCAGGACTCTCCACCCCGCACAGCTGGTCACCCTGGGTCTCCATCCAGGAGCCATGCCATGACACCGGTAGCATCTCCGTCCTCCCTGATATGGAGGACTGACCCCAAAAAGCCAGCCTGGACGGAGACCCCCTGCAGCAGTGGGGTTCTGTGGTGCAGGAGGAGGGAGGGCCACAGCCCGCAGGGGCTGTAGCCCCGTCCCACCCCGGGTCCCATCCCCTGGGGCTCCCCAGACCTTCAGAGTCTCCATCCAGCGCTGGTGCCGCTGCTGGTAGTAGACAACGGAGCGGTAGTGGCTGGTGGGGCTGTCCCCTGCGCCCGCCTGGATCACGTTCTGCCAGGAGGAGATGCCTTGGGGTCAGCCCAAACAAGCTTGCAGGGAGGAAGGATTTCTATCCCCTGCCAACCTGGGTCACCCCCCAAGACCCTCTGCCCACACGTCTTGGCACAGATGCCCCTTTACCATCACCTAGCGAGCACTGGAATGTGTTTTCATCTGTCCCTTTCCCGCCAGGTGGCAGGGGCAGTTAAAGGTGTCCATGTCCCCATCCCCATCCCCTCCACTTCCACCAGGCCTAGTGCCACTTCTGAAGGGACCGTGACCCCCGGGCACGTCAGGGCTTGGCCTCCATTGCCCTGTGGGGAGGGCACTACTGGGATGGAGACAGAGGTGGGTGCTGTGCCCCCAGATCAGTTCAGCCAGGCACACAGCAATTCCAGCCTAGTCCTCAGGGGCCAGGTGAGAATTCACGTGAGAACACCTGGCGAGAGGCAAGGAGGGTGGGATGACCTGGCTCTGAGCCCCCTGCCCTTCTGCCAGCCCCCAGCTCTTCCCCTTCTGCCTCTGCAGGGATGGAGAGCCTGGGCACTGGGGGTGGCCAGGTGTTCTGGCTGTCCGGCTGCCCCCAGAGGAGGATGATTTTCTCTGTATCCCTCCACAGCACTTTTGTAGATCCTTATTCTATTCCCAGATCTCTGTTCTGAGCAGCTCCAGGGGCTCCTCCAGCTGGTTGTGCTACAGGAGCTGCTGGCTCTGCCTGAGGTGGGGTGACACAGGGGACAGTCCCGGGTCTGGGGCCGCCCCACATCTGCCATACCTGCACCACATTTCCCGCCTCATCGCAGACACACACGGTCACCTCCACGTTCTTCTGCGTCTTCTTGTTGCCCTTGTCGAACTCACCCTGCACCAGTGTCAGGTAGATGTCGTTCCTGATGTCACCTGGGGGGACGGTCCCATCAGCCAGGTCCTGACCCCACGCTGGGACCCCCCGGGATCCCCGGGGTGGTGCCTCACCCCCCCACTTGCCTGGCATGATGACCTCCGGGTAGCCCAGCTTGCGAGCCACCACCGTGCTGCGATCCACCAGGTGTGGGTGGTCCTTCCGCACCTGGCTCAGGTCTCCCCACAGCATCTTCAGGGACACCCAGAGCCCTGTGGGGACCACAGAAGCTTTTCAAGGGGTGCCAGCAAGAGCTGGGCCGGTCCAGGGCCAGCCAGAACTGCAGAGAGTCCCCAGCCCTGCAGGAAATGGCCTGAGGGCTGCCCCGTGTGCAGGCAGGTGGGTCCCTGAGCACAAGCAGCAGCAGTAGGGACAGGTGGATGTCCTGGGGAGGGGTCTCACCTCACTCCTCACCACAGTGCACAGTGAGGACAGGAGATACCAGGGGCACAGGTTCTTTACCTTGTCCCTTGTGGTTGATGTCCTTCCCCTCCACTGCCTTCCGGATCATGTTGTGAAGAAAATCACTGTCAGCAGCCACCCTGTAAAAGCCATATTTATGGGAACTCCTGCCCCCTTGCAGTCAGGGTTCCCATGCCAGCCAGGCCCTGGAGTGCTGCCCCCCCACCCGCTCCCCCCGTCCATGGGGCTCACAGGTGGACAGGGATGAAATGCTGCTTGTCCTCGTCGCTGTCACACATCCCCTTGGTGATGTCGGTGATGTCCATCACTGCAGTGACACAGAAATGGCACTGAGGGGTGGCTGCAGGGGCACAAGCACCCCCAGCCCCGTGCCAGGCCCCATTTCCATGCCAAACCCTCCCGGGGCCATCACCCAGGAGAGTTTTGTCCTGTCCTGCAGCTGTGCATTCACCTGTAACCCCCCCAGTGTCCCTGCTGTGCCCTACAGGGAGCTCCTCCTGCACCACTGAGACCCCTCTGGCACCCGCCAAGCTGCATGGGGTCTGGGCAGAGGAAAACCCACTTGGCTCCATGAAGGACACACGTGCTGATGACATGGCTGAGACCTGTCAACCCAGGTGGGACCTGCCACCCCAGCTGAGACCTGCCATCCTGGCATAGCTCACCCACGGGAAATGCTCTAGGCATCTGAGCAGCACCAGCATCACTCCAGCACAGGGCAGAGTCAGAACCAGGGGCTCACACCAGTGCCCAGTGTCCCCTCTGTGGCCTCTGGGGATGGCATGGCCACCAACCAGTCACTGCAGGTGACCTCAGAGCTCTGGGACAGATCTTGGCCAAAAGGAGCCACATCCAGAGCCACTCCATGCCCATGGATGAGGACCGGGGCAGGACAGGGCACCAGGATGATCCCTGTGCCCAGGGCAGTGGTACCCGCTGCTGCATCCACAATTCCCCTGGTGATGTCCCTGACTGCGGTCCTGGCACGCCCTGAGCCAGGTGACATCAGTCACCTCCCAGTGATGATTCACGGGGATCAACGCCCAGAGCAGGATCACGGGGGGGAGGCGGAGGCAGGGAGGCTCCACAGGGCTGCTCCGGACACAAGGTGGGTTGGGGTCTGTGTGCGGGGACAGGGGGCAGCAGGAGCAGCCCAGGGACATCACAGAGCCTGTTGGCCAAGGGGGGTTGCCGGGGTGGTGCCGCAGGTGGCCCGGGGCGTCTCCACGAACCATTCCCCCTACCTGAGATGCCGAAGGGCCGGCGCAGGCCCATGCTGAGCTTGCGGCTGTGGGTGTCCCGCAGGTCCATACGTCCCACCCGGATAATCTGGCACACCAGGAACAGCCGCTCCCGCTTCAGGTCTGTGCTGCCCAGGTCCTGGGGGACAGGGGCTGTGTGACCCTGGCAGCACCACAGGGGAACGTGCTGGTGCCAGCACCAGCTGCCTGTGGGGTGCCCAGGGCTGCGCAGGGTGAACCAGTGGGCACAGAACCACCGCAGGTCCCTGCTTTCAGTGCCCCGGGGATGTCCCCCTGCACTGTGCCCCACGGAGGGGCTTGACTGGCAGGCACTTGGCCCCACTGTCCCCGGGGGCTTTTGTACACCCCAGGAGCCCCAAAGCCCTGATGCCAAGGCTGGTAGAGAACGATGGCCCCACAGGGCACCCTCTGCCAGGCAGCCCAGTGAGAGGGGGGCAACCTAGCATGGTGTGGGGATGGTGGGGAGGCCTCACATCCCAGCTCTGGGCACCCAGGGAGGGCCAGGTCCTGAGGGTGCTGGCCCTGTGGCAGAACTTTCTGGTGGTGCTGAGGGAAAGGGACAGGGATTTGCCACAGAGCGTGGGAACAAACGGGGACACTGGCAGCGAGCAGAGCAGGAGCTGGAGGCGGGCGAGCGCCGGGAGACGGGAGCAGAGCCGAAATGCTGATGCTGCTCATTAGCACCGATTTTCCCGGCTCCTTTGCATACCGATGGCTCCGCTCCGTCCCGGGGGGTCAGCGCAGCACTGCAGTCAAAGCGCTGAGTCAGCGGGTGCCGCACGGCAAGGGATGGGGACGGGGCACCCCGAGAGCCCAGCACCTGCACCCTGAGCAGCGGTGCCATGTCCCGGTGCCAGGCCCGGGGGTTTGTGCAGGGGCTGGCACTACTCGAGCAGGGGGAGCGGTGGGGGTTCAGCCACTCATGGGACCATGCAAGGTGCTGGGGACCCTGAAACACTGCAGGTGGAGGCAGCTCTGCAGGAGGGGGCGGTGGATAACAGCAGAGCAGCTCCTGGGGGTCTGCGCTCACCGTGAACACGACCTTGAGGTTGTTGAGCAGCTCAATGTCCTGGGGGACCCCAGTGCTGGCCCAGCGGATCACGTAGTTCTCACTGCGGGGCAGGTGAGGGGTGAAGAGCTGGCGGTGAGGTGGGCACCAGGACAGCAGAGCCCCTGCCAGCACCCACCGCACACACCCCTCATCCCACCAGTGTCCTCAGTCATGGCACAGGGACTGGCCCAGCCTGGCTGTCCCCAGCAGAGGGGGGCTGCTGCCTACCAGTCACCTCACCACTGCCTCACAGGCTGTCCCAGTGGGCACCAACAGGCAGAACAGCCACGGGCTCTCCCACCGGACACAGCTGCATGCCTGGCATGCCACAACAAACTATGCCACTCCAGAGCAAAAGCCCTTTGGGAGGGAAAGTGCCCCTTTCCCCTGCGACACATGCTGGGTCCTGCTCAGCTGGGCAGGACGGGCAGCCCAAGGTGAGCAACATGCCACATGCCACAGGGAGCAGTGGGACTGGCACCTGGCACAGAGGGGGCAGGGGTCTGTCCTGCACCCGGGACCCCACCTGATGGTGCGCTGCTCGCCGGGGTCGTACAGTGCCATGAAGAGCTGCGCCTCCTCCCCAATGTGGCAGACAAAGTTGCGGACGCACAGGTAGAGGCTGTGGGAGGGCGAAGCTGCCCCGTGGGTGCTGGGGCCTGGTGCTCTTGGCTGCGGGCTCTGGGGAGCACAAGGCAGCTCAGCCCCATGGTTCGGACCCACGGCTGAGCACCTGGCACAGCCCCAGGCACGGGGGGCATCAGGCTGTGGGTGTGACGGGTGTGTGGCCAGTGCTGGCCTCACCATCTCCTCCTGGATGCGCTGGGTGAGAGTCTGCGCCGCTCTCCTGTGTGCCTGGAAGAGGCTGATGACGCTGGTCCTGTCAGGATCCAGGATGTTCTCATCCTCGTCCCGCACCACCAGGTCCAGTGCAAGGATCCTGCCAAGGGCGGGATGGGGTGAGGCAGGGCTCTGGGGGGACACAGGTCCATGTGTCCCACCAGGACCCACCTGCCCTTACCCAGGGTCTGAGGAGTCAGGACAGACCCTACTGAGCAAGGGGACAGGAGCCAAGCAGCACTAGGGACACTCCTGCCCCAGCCACAGCTCATCAGCCATAGCCCTTGGCCGGGTGGCTTGTGCACCTGCAGGCACACTCACTGTCCCCAGCCACCGTGGGACAGCCAGGTAGGACGATGGGGACGCAGGGACAGGCAGCTGGGATGATGGGGACACAGGGGCAGCCAGTCAGGGCAGCAGGGACACCAAGGGAGCACCCTGGCACCATGCAGCCTATGCCCAGGGCAGATTCGGGATCCCTGTGCCCTGTCCCACGCTCACTTGTTGCCGTAGTCCATCCTGCCGGTCACCTCCTTCCTGAGCCGCAGAAGCTGGTCCTTGGGCAGCGTCCCTGAGAGCAGCTGTGAGCGCTTCTCCATCAGCTCCTGCATCATCCGCTTCACCTGCTCGTACCGTTCCACGTGCCCAGCCTGCGGCAGGACCGCAGGGTCACCACGTGCCCCACTGCCCCCCAGCCCGCCCGGTCCCCCAGACCCCCAGTCCTTACCACATAGAGCTGCTTCCAGATGGTGGCCCACTCCCGTAGCGTGGTGGTGATCTCCTGCACCATTGGCATCTCAGCGAGCACCACGCTCTCCTCCGCCCTAGGGAAGGCACAGGGACCCCTGGAGCCCCCCGACACTGCAGGGACCCCGTGCCAGGCAGGGAAAGGAGCCCACTGCCCCTGCCCATGCCCCATACCTACCCCCGGTGCTCCACCATGGCACCCTTCAGCCGGATCAGTGATGCTGGGAAGATGCCCTGGGGAAGCCAGAGCTGTTGGCACTCCCGGGCTGAGAAACATCCCTCTGGGAAGGCACGGCTGGGGGCTCCAGCCAGCTGTGCCCACTGCGGCCTCCCAGCCTCCCAGCGTGGACAGCGCGAGACGCTGGTCATGCCCCCCTATTCCTCCAGACCCCTAGTAGGGACAGGGCGAGCCACCAGCCATACCCCCCGAGCCCCCCCTCACCTACCTGGGCAGCCCTGTTCCGGAGCGAGTACCCACGGTACCAACCTGCGAGGGGAGGGAGCGGGACCCTGTCAGCCAGGCTGGGAGTCCCGGCTCCCACCACGGGGCCAAGAGAGGGTGCAGAAAGCTCCCACGCTGGGGTCCATCCGAAGGTCCCTCTTACCCTCGGAGGCCTGCAGGATGTGCACTGTCTCCCCAATCTGCAGCGGGAGGTGATGCTCCTTGGTGCTCGGGAAGTTCCACACGGCTGCAGGGAGAGGGGACAGGCGCTGGGAGTTGGGGTCCCTGCCTGGCACCAGCACGGCCCCCCAGGATCTGTGCACCTGTGCCCCACAGCCAGCCCCCCACGGGGGGCCGAGCACCCCAGCAGGCACCGCTCAGCCCCAACAGATGGGGCACAGCACCAGCCCCACAAACTGCCTGAGACTCACGAGCACTCCAGCCCTTCACCTCGGGAGAGCTGTGGCACAGCCCACAGAGGGCCAGGCACAACAGGAGCCTCCAACGCACTCCTTGAGCATTCAGGGGTCCCCTATGGGACCCCCCCTGCCTGCCACCCACACCCTGCATGCCGGTGGTCCTGCTCCTGGCACCAAACAGTGCAGGGAGGCAAGTGCCAGCTGAGCCCCTGCCCAGGGCTGGTGGCCCAGGGACAGGTCAGAGTCAGGACAGCAGAGCTGGTGGCCGGGCAGGGAGGCGGTGGGGACAGGAGCTCACTGTTGGCCAACCGCTTCCTGCCCCAGACGGGTTGCGGTTGTCCCTGTCACTATTTCTGGCCCCGGGGGCAGGGACAGCTCCGGTGCAGGCAGCCCTGGCTCGGCTCCCAGACTGGAGGAGAGTTCCTCGCACTCGGGGGTTGCACAGGACCCCTCCCTCCACCCTGCCCTCCTCACGAGGACCCTGATCCAGCCAGGACCAGCAGCAGCTCCGCCCTTGCTCAGGTGCTGCCCAGGACCCCGTGGGGTGGGTTCAGCCCTTGCTCTGGCGCTGCCGGCACTGCGAGGGGAGGGTGCAGAAAACAGCCCCTCACAGAAACGGGAAGAGGCACCGAGCTGCAGGGCCAGCACAAGCTGAGGGTCCTGCAGGGAACGGGGGTGTCCAGGGCTGGTGCAGGGCACAGGGATCACAAGCTGGAGGTGCTGCAGGGAACAGGGGAGCCCGGAGCTTTGCCTTTACAGACACTGAGGTGGGAACAAAGCCCCACCCGGGACCTGAGGCAAATTACTGCGGTGTGTTGGGGCTCCCCCAGCACCTCAGCAGTCAGGCTGAGCCCAGACTCACAGCCTGGCAGGGAGGGCCGGACCCTTTGCCAAGCCCCCACCCTAGCGCTGTGCCCCAGTGCTTCCCATCCCCACCAGCACCAGCCTTGCAGCGTCTGGGCACGTGGGTCCTGCTGGCACACCTGCCCTGCTCAGCCCCGTCCCCTGGACCACCTATCACCAGCCCTGCAATCCTTGCCAACGCCCCGTTCACTCCTGCACCCACCGGCCCACCCAGCGCCTGCACCCCTGGGACCTTGGCCCCCTCTCCACACCACCTCACACTGGCATCGGCCCAGCACCACCGGTGCCACCGCCCAGCCACCTTCAGCTGCCACTGCTGCAGGGCCACCGCAGCTGGGGGGTCACTGTCAGTGTCACCCCACCCTGAGCACCCTGTCCAGCCTGCCCTGCACCTCCCTGATAAGCAGGGACCCCCACAGGGCCCAAGTGCCTGCAGCCCCCACTCACCCACGCCATACTTCTCCTTGGTGGGCAGCCAGGGTGCCATGGCCACCGCGCCGGAGGACCGGGGCTGTGCCAGGGGACCAGAGCGCTGCAGGGCCACTGCTGGTTCCTCCTGCTGCGCTTCCTGCGTCACACGTACCCCCAGCTTGTGAAACCTCCGCTTCCTCACTGCGCAGCGGGGTGTGGGGGGGTCCCACCCCACCGCCCCACCACGTGTCACGCCCCCAAGGGCTCGGGCTGGGGGTCACTGGGGCTGCTGGCGTGGGTGATGCGGTAGCACCGTGACCCCCTCGTCGCTGCAGCTCCCGGACAGCGGGACGTGGGGCTGGAGCTGGGGGGGGGAGCTGGGAGCGGGCACAGCTCTGGCCGCACCATGGCACGAGGAGCCCCACTGGAGCCATGTGCCTCTGCCAGGTGTGATGCTCCAAATCAGCACTGCCAGGACAAAGCCTCTGCCGCCGTGGCCGGGTTTGGCTTGTCCCCGTCTCCATCCCTCGGTACCCCGGGTCCAGCGGTGCCAGTGCCGATGCGGTGCGTGGCACAGCCCTGGTTCCTGCCCTGTCCAGCCCTCCACCGCTGCGGCTCCAGGACGGCGTGCAGAGCAACGGCTCAGCACCGGCCACTTCCTTCCTCCCCCGCGGCCGCAGCCGGCTGTCTGGCACCAATGGCTCAGCGGAGATGGGGGCTCGGCCAGGCCCCCACCCCCAGCACGGCACCACTGCCCTGGGACCCCCTGCGCCCCCTCCCCTCGAATCCTGCTGCTCCCACAGACGGAACCACGTCTCCATCGGCCCGGTGGAGCCAGCACCAGGCTCCTTCCCTGCGCCCCCCAGCCCCTTTGCAGGTCCCCAATCCCCCCACCAGCCTGAGCCTGCCCTGCGGTTCCCCTTAGGGGTGGCAGTTCCCCCCACCCCACGGGTCACCCCCAGCCCCAGGACAGACCCCCCCGGCCCAAAGCCGGCTCTGGGCTGCCTGCACTGACCCATCAGCCCAGGGAAGAGCCAGGGGCACGAGTCGGTTTGGGAGCCGCTGGAGCCGGGTTTGGGGGGATCTGGTGCTCCGGTGCCGCTGCCCGGGACGAGGTGCGGGAGGGGGGGGGGTGGATCTGCGGGAGCCACCGAGGCAGTCGCCATCCCTCACGGGAAAGCTCGGCATGTGCGGCCAGATCCTCACCACCGCACCGACCTGCCGGCGCCGGGAACAAGCGGACAGCACCACAGCAGCGGCACGGGCACCGCACGGCCCGGTACAGCCACCGGCACGGGCACCGCACGGCCCGGTACAGCCACCGGCACGGGCGCGCTGAGCTGCTCCGGGATTTCACTTCGTGCAGCCTCCGGCGTTCCCGGTTACCGCAGGGCCGGGGCCAGCAGGGACCGCTCGGCCCTGCCCGGTTGTGCCCGGTGCCCGGCTCTGTCCCGCGGGAGCTCAGGCCGGCCCGGGCCGCCCGGCGTCGTTCGCCGGTCGGGGAGCTCCACCTGCCGGTCCCGCTGGGAGCCGCCGCGGCTGAGGCGCCGGTACAGGACGCCCCGCTCCGACAGCGGGATGAGCGGCACCGTTACGAGATGCTCCGGTACGGGCCGGCCGGCTCCGGTACACCCGACGACAGTACAGGGTGCCCCGCAGGGGGGATGCCCTGCGCTGTTACGGGATGCCCCGCTACAGCATACCCGGCACCGGTGCAGGATGACCCGGTAGGGGATGACCCGCACCAGCATCGGGATGTCCGGTACCGGGACGTTCGGTCCCGGTAGGAGTCGCGGACGGACTGCGGCTGCAGCCGCGCTCCGCTTGCGGCGGAGGGCCCCGGGCAGGGCGGGACCGCGGCCGGAGCCGGGAGCGCGCCGGGGGTCGCGGTGCTCCAGGGCCCGGGCGATCCCGGGGCACCGGGAACTCGGCGGTGCCGGCACCCGCTCCGGGCCCGCCGCCACATCCGGGCCCCGCCCGGCGCGGGCGCTGATTGGGTGACGGGGCGGTCACGTGGCCGTGCCCCCGGGCGGGGGCGGTGGCGCGCGCAGGTGAGCGGGACCGGAAGCGGAACCGGGAGCTCGGCCCGGGAGGGGCGCGGGGGGACCCGCCCCGGCCCCGCCCCGACCCGCCCCGCCCCGGTGCCGGTGCCGGTGCTCAGGTGCCGGGTCCGGCCCGCTCCGTACAGGTGCTCTGCCGGTTCCGCCCGGCCCGTGGCGTTCGGGACCGGCACCCCCAAGGTGTCCACCCCCTCCCGCACCCCCTCTGCCCCGTCCCAGCCCCCACGCATAGCCCGCTCCGGTCCCCGCGTCCCGCTCGGTCCCGCCGGGTTCTCCCGGTGACCTGTCCCGGTTCCGCCTCCCCCCCGTTCCGTGCCCGCTCCCCGCGGCCCGGCCGTGTCACCCTCCGGCCCTGTCGCTGCCCCTGTGCCCGCGGCCCCATGCCCGGTGCCCGCGGCTCCCTCCCTCCGCGGCACTAGACGTGGCACTGGGCTGCCCCGGCTCCTTCCCGGGACGCAGGTGAGGGTGGGTCAGCGCCGGTGTCGCTCCACCCTTGCCCGCCCCCGCAGCTCCGGTGTCGCCGCCATGGCCGGCTGCGGGGCCCCGGGCCCCCTGCCCGGGCCAAGCGGCCCCGGCTCCGCGCTGGGGGAGGAGGAGGAGGAGGATGAAGAGCCGTCCCTGGGCTGCGACGGGGACCTGGAGGTGAATCCCTACGACGGGCTGCCCTTCTCCTCTCGCTACTATGAGCTGCTGCGGCAGCGCCGGGAGCTGCCGGTCTGGACCACCAAGTACAGCTTCATGGAGCACCTGGAGGGGAGCAGCGGCATCGTCCTGGTGTCCGGCCCGCCCGGCACCGGCAAGAGCACCCAGGTCAGGGGATGGGGCTGTCCCGGGGCTGGGGGGTGTCCGGCCTCGCCGGGCACTGCGCGTGGGCCCTCCCGGAGCCCACGGAAGCTGTTGGGACACACGGAGGGGGTGCCGGAGCCTTGGGGCCGCTGCACTGAGCCCGGCGGGGCCGGGCAGGGACTGGGATGTGCCGGGGCCTGTGCTGGGCCCCGGGCAAAGCCTTGGCACGAGCCGGGAAGCGCTGCCACGAGAGCAGCTGGCCCCGGAGATGGCACGGGGAGAGGGGGAGCGGCCCCTTCCCAGAGCTGCACCCGGTGCAGGGCCGGCGGTGGGGCTGAGGTGCCGTTTCCCTCCCTCCCACCCACCCCAGGAAGCTGGTCCCACCCGGCAGCCGCTGGCGGCACCCGAGGACAGCGCCAGGGACTTTGACCAGGGAGGGATCGCTGGAGCTGCCGTGGGGCTGCGATGGGCTGGGTCAGCACTGCTGGCCCTGGGCTCTTGGGGTGTGGGGCTTGGGCTCAGGGCACTCGCCCAAATCACCTCTCTGGGTGTGACCCGCTGAATTCCTGGGCTCAGCCAGCCCTGATAGATTTGGGGAATAAATCCCCTGTGTGGGCCCCAGGGGCGGTGTTTTTGGGTGCAGCACTCTGCCTGCAATCCCTGCGGGGCCCTGGGACACTGGGGGCACGGGCACTGCTCATGGGGGGCCCATGGGACAGGGTGAAGCAGGACTCTGGTCCCCGTTGCCCAAGGAACATCCGTGTGGCCCTGGCATTGTCGCACACTGCCTAGCTGGGCGCTTGGCCAGCGACTACTCCCTGATGGTCCCTTCCCTGTCAGTCTCTGAGGGTCTCCCTGGGCCGTTGACCCATATCCCTAATGTGAGAGTAGGGCTGTGATGTCCCATACCGGGACAGGAAGCTCTGGGTGTGGGGTGGTGGGGCTCCTGTCACAGGTTATGGAACTCAGAGGTGACAGGAGTAGGGAGGGAAGGTCCTGCCTGGGCTGTGAATGCCTCTGGTCAGCCTCTGTCCCCAAAGGTCCTGCAGCTGGTTCCCTGGAGAGGATCCCTGTGCCCTTTGGAGGGGCACAGCAGCAAGGGGCTGGTCCTGAGGCAGTGCTGACCCCCACCCTGTCCCCACAGATCCCACAGTGGTGCGCTGAGTACGCTCTGTCGCTGCAGTTTGCCCACGGGCTGGTGGCCTGCACCCAGCCCCACAGCCTGGTCGCCCTCAGCCTCTCCCTGCGCGTGGCTGATGAGATGGACCTGAACCTGGGCCACGAGGTGGGCTACTGCGTGCCCCACGAGGACTGTTGCACTGCCGACACCATCCTCAGGTACAGGAGGGATGGAGCCCGGCAGGCCTGTGCTGGCAGCGCAGCGCTCTAATCCCGCTGAGCTCCCCGTAATCCCTTAATCCAGCCGGGCCTCGACGGGGAGTGGCGCCGGTGGGAGCTGCGTGCTGCAGCGGGCGCTGCTGTGGGGAGGGGCCGAGGCGTTTCCTCCCCCCCCCCCAGCCGGGGGTCTGCACTGACAGGGTGGGGCCGTGGCAGGTTCTGCTCGGACGAGATGCTGCTGCGGGAGATGACGTCGGACCCGCTGCTGCGGCAGTACGGGGTGGTGGTGCTGGACGAGGCGCAGGAGCGCACGGTGCCCACGGACGCGCTGCTGGGGCTGCTCAAGGACGTGCTGCGCCAGCGCCCGGCGCTGCGGCTCGTGGTGGTCACCGCCCCCGCCCTGGAGCCGCGGCTGCGCGCCTTCTGCGGGGACCCTCCCGTGGTGCGGGTCCCGGGGCGCAGCCCCCCGCCACAGCTGCTCTACCGGGAGCCGCAGGCCCGCGGGCACGTGGCCGCTGCCTGCCAGGCCGTGCTGGACATCCACCGGCGCCAGGAGCCCGGCAACGTCCTGGTCTTCCTGGCCAGCGAGCAGGTGAGCCGTGGGGGGAGCAGGGCAAGAGAGGCTTGGGGCTGCCTCTCAGTGGGGAGCCCTGAGGATGCTAAGGGATGCTGGAGACTAAACTGGTGCAGCTGAGGCTCCTCTGCAGAGGGGCTGTGGGTGCTTATGGGCAGCGGAAGACGGGCACGAGGCATGGAGCAGCAGCCTGATCTTGGGATGGGGACGCTCCAGGTGTCAGCAGGTGTCACCTGTGCCCCCTCGTTCTTCCCTAGGAGATCTCCGAGTGCTGTGCTGCCATCCAGACGGAGGCCATGGCACTGAGCCCAGCGCTGGGCCCGCTGCTGGTGCTGCCGCTGCACCCTGGGGTGGGCCGGGCCGCACAGAGACTGTATGAGGCGCCCGAGGAGAGCCGGGAGCGGCGCGTCATTGTCACCCACTGGCTCGGGGACTCGTCCTTCTCGCTGGGCACCGTGCGCTTCGTCATCGACTCGGGGCTGGAGCTGCGCAGCGTGAGTGCCACGGGGGACAGGGAGAGGGGGTCCCAGTGAGGGGGTTGGCTCTGCTCCAGGCGCAGTGGGAGATGGGCTGCAGGGTCCACTCGGCCGTTGTGATGCTCCCGGCTGGGAGGAGGGAGGTGGCAGCGGTGGCCCTGCACTGGCAGACGAGGGGGCCTTTGGGAGCGGTGGGGGCTCCCTTGCGGTGCCTCCGTCACAGCCTCACTGCAGGTGTACAACCCCCGCATCCGCGCCGAGTCCCAGGTGCTGCGGCCCATCAGCAGGAGCCAGGCAGAGTCGCGCATGCAGCGAGCAGCTGGCAGCCCCCCAGGTGAGAAACCTGCCCCGGTGTCCCCCCTTGGGGCTGTCGTCCAACCCCCTGGGGCCCCTCGCAGCCATGTCCCAGGCCTCGTGGCCCCTCTCCCGCAGGCACTTGTCTGCGCCTGTACTCGGAGGCCTTCGAGCAGCGCCTGCCCTCCAGCCCTGCACCCCACGTCAGTGAGACCAGCCTGAGCCGCCTCGTGCTGCTGCTGAAGCGCCTGGACATTGCTGACATGGGCCAGTGCGACTTCCTCGACCGCCCAGGTAGAGCCTGTGGGGTGGGGTGGGGACCAGGCATGCTGTGGGGGGCTGTACCAGAGAGCTGCAGGCTGGCCGTGGCCATGACTGTGACCTGGACTGTCTGTGGAGAGGGGCTGGGGGGGCCTGGCAGCTGTAGGAGGAGGATGGGCAGAGTTGTTTGTCATCCCGTCCCAGCCCCCGAGTCGCTGATGCAAGCACTGGAGGACCTGGACTACCTGGCTGCTCTGGATGATGATGGGAACCTGTCAGAGGTGGGGATCATCATGTCGGAGTTTCCGCTGGACCCGCAGCTGGCCAAGGCCCTCATCGCCTCCTGCGAGTTCGACTGCGTGGAGGAGATGGTCAGCCTGGCCGCCATGCTCACAGGTACCGCGCAGGGGGGGCAGCCAGCACTGCAGGGGGGTGCTGGAGGCACACCGTGACCCCCCTGCCCGCCCTCAGCATCCCCCTGCTTCGTGCCCCCATCCACACACCTGGAGGAGGCTGTGGCCCTGCGCCGGCGGACGCTGCTGCACCCCAACGGGGACCACTTCACCCTCATCAACATCTTCAATGCCTTCCAGCAGCGTGAGCATGGGCAGGGGCTGGGGGCGGAGGCCTGCACTCCTGTGGGCATCCTGCAGACCCCTCGGTGTCCCCTGCACCCCTGCGGCTGTCCCACAGCCGCCTTGCATGGCCCTTACACCCCGGCAGGGCATCTCACAGCCCTCTCACCTGTCCCCTGCTCCTTTGCGAACCACTACTGCAGCCTGTGTTCCTGACCCCAGCCCGGCCACATGAGGCTCTGGGGGGGTCCCAGCCCCAGCCTGGTCCCCGTCCCTGGTGCAGGGAGGGGATGCAGCCAGTGGGAGCTGTGTCAGCTTCTGTGTAACCCCTGAGCCCCCAGCTGTCTGAGGTCTCTGCTCCCCCATTCCTGTGTCACTGGCTGCACTGTCCTGTCCCCATGTTGCTGACCTTGCTGTTGAATTGTTGCTCCCGTATCACTGACCCTGCTGTCCCATCCCTCTCCCCATGTCGCTGAGCCCGCTGTCCCATGCTGATCCCCACACCACTGACCCTGCTGTCCTGCAGATGCCGAGGACGAGGGCTGGTGCCGGAAGCACGGAGTGGGCGTGGAGGGGCTGCGCCTGGCGGGCACCGTACGTGCGGAGCTGCTGGAGGTGATGCGGCGCATCGAGCTGCCAGTCTCGCCACCCGCCTTCGGCTCCGACGCCAATGCCCTCAACATCCAGCGGGCCCTCATCTCTGGGTACTTCCTAAAGGTGGGCCCAGGGGCTGTGGGGGGCTGTGGGAGGTGTGCCAGCCACCCCGCTCCCTCCTGCCCTGCCGCCAGGTCGCACGAGACATCGACGGCTCTGGCAACTACGTGATGCTGACACACAAACACGTGGCACACCTGGCCCCCGCCTGCGGGTACCTGCTGCGGCCGCCCCCCCGCCGCCTGCCCCCCTGGGTGCTCTACCACGAGTTCACCATCTCCCAGGACAACTGCCTGCGCGTGGTCTCGGAGATCCAGCCCCAGATGTGAGGACTCGGGGATGGGGAGGGACAGAGCCCTCCAGGGGGTCCCCACTGCTGACTGACCGACCCCCTGTCCCCACAGGTTGGTGGAGCTGGCCCCCCAGTACTACCTGAGCAACCTGCCACCCAGCGAGGGCCGGGACCTGCTGATGGAGCTGCGAGAGAAGGTGGTGGCGGCGGAGGATGCGCCAGCAGGGCCGGAGCCGCTGGCGGAGGCAGCCGGGCGGGAGGCTGTGGAAGGGGATGTCTGTGTCCTGCAGTGAGCCGGAGCACCGGAGCCCCGGGGGGGGCTGTCTGGGCTTGGCTGTGACACTGGAGCCAGGGGAGCCCTGGAGGGTCCCTGGGGGGGCCGTGCGGCTGTGGGGGCTGTCCCTGGCCCCAGGACGGTGTGGGCACGACTGGGCACAGCCTCGGCGCTGCACCACAGTCAGTTGTGGACCAGCGGCCGTGGGGCCACCTCAGCACCTCAGAGCACAGATTGGGGAGCGCTGGCCCCCGCTGGGGGAGTCGTGTGGGCCCTCCCTACCGGGCTTCTTCCCCCTCTCTTTTCCCAGGGTTCTGCTGGAGTGGGGGCACCGCCTCTCCTGCTCCCCCCATGCCCAGGGCCGAGGGACCACACACGGGTCCCTCCTGTATAAAGTTTTATGACCTTTGTTCCTGGCCTCGTGTCCGTGACTGTAGCTGAGGGGTCCATCCAGGGTGGGGTCTGTCCTGCCGAGGGACATCGCGGAGGGGTCTGACTGGGGTAGGCTCTTTTCCTGCTCCTCCTCTCTCCGGGGAGTTTCTGGCTGTGAGGCCTCACTCTCCTCCCACCTCTTGTTTCGAGTGTCATGCTGGGGCCCCAGCCATGCTGAGGTCTGTGGGCAGCCCTGCCCTTTTCACCGGGGCTTCCCTTCCCTGGTTGTGGTTCTTCTGCAGAAGCCAAGGGGAAGCCGTGGCCAAGGAGGGGGGGTGAACAGCCCCCCAAACCTGCTGCCAGTGCCTCCTGCCCTGAGATGGGACAGGGCGTGGGTGCACCTCCAGGCGAGGTGCCTGCCCTCCTCCCTCCCCTCTTCTTGTTCCCCTTTCCAGCCTCAAGATCCCCTACAGCCCTGGCACTGTGGCCAAGGGCTGAGCCTCTGCCTGGGGGGTCGGGGGTCCTGGCTCCCCCTTCCCTCCCCGCAGCCCATGCACAGGGGCTTGGCTCTGCTCAGGGAGAGGCCTGGGAGGCTCCACTGCCCCGTGCTGGCCACAGTGACTCGAAAGGTGAGGGGCTGGGCTCCCCCAAGGATCCCGCAGCCCCCACTTCCCCTTCGCTTTCTAGGAATCCCAGAAAGTACACGAGCAGGCGCAGCTCTCCCCTTCCCAGGGCGGGGGGCTGCCCTGTGCCCTCACCCTGAGCTGGCAGCAGTTGCAGTAGCAAAGGGGGGTGGCTGATGGCCACAGTGGCCTCTGTCCCTGTGACCCCATCCCTGCACAGCGTCCCATGGGACATGCAGTGGCCCAAGAAGGGGAGGGAAGGGACAAGACAACCTGTGCTGCAGCCCACCCAGCAGGGCCCAGCCCCTCTCCAGCCCTCAGGGGCCAGCGCTGATGGACCTCAGATGGTCCCACTGATGATCCTACCCCATGGCAGAGTGCTGTGGGAAGTCTGTGGCACGTGTGGTGACGTGCAGACCCTTGGGGCAGTGCAGGGCTCAGGACTCCTCTGGGGGAGCTGGGATCACCCAGGACCTCAGCACCATCCCACTTGCCCCCTGCTGCCCCTTGCCTGGCCATTCCTGGGGTGACCCGTCCTCCAGCGGGCAGGGCAGGGCAGCAGGTGCCTGCTGACCCCTGCCCGGGAAGTACCAGCGGTGAGTCCCGGGGCCGGGTGGGTGGGGGGCTGAGCATGGGTCCCATACGGCCTCTCTCCACTTCCGAGAACTGTGATGCTGCTGTGGTTGCACCTTGGGGCACCCCCATGGAGTCTAGCCCAGTATAAATCCGCAGCCCCCGGCCCCACCGTGCCCACCGGAGCCACTAGAGCAGCAGGCGCAGAGGTAGGCACAGAACGGGAGGGTGGGGGGTCCCAGGATGACGGGGGGATCTCGAGGGTGTCTTACTCGGGGATGCTGGTCCCAGGACCAGGGACCCTGCCCTTGCTGCCCCTGCTGGCTCTGCCCCGCTCCCAGGGTATGTCCGGCCCCTGTACTCCCGGTCCGCTCTTCCCCTACCCTTCTCGTCCCCTTCCCCTCCCAGATGCTGGGGCTGGTGGGGCTGGTGCTGTGCCTCGTGCCTGTGGACACCCTGACTGCCTTTCCCCCAAAATGTGAGTGCTGCTGCCCCCCGGGCACAAGGGAGGCCTCGAAGGGGGAACTTCCCAGTGGGAGGGGGCTGCAGGGACCTCGCACCGATTGGAAGGAACAGGGAGCACACCCATCCTGCATCCCTCTGATAGGGCTTGGGACAGCTCTGCTGAGGGGTTTGAGATAGGGCATGAGGGTGATAGGGGGGTGGCTGTGGGGTGAGGGAGAGGCGGGATGGATGTGCGGTGATGGATGGAGCAGGTGGGAATGGATTTGGGGTGGAGGAGCAGGGAGATAGATATAGGGTGATGGGATGGGTGGGAACGGATTTGGGGTGCAGGAGCAGGGTGGGGACCATTGGGCAGGATGGCTGAGGGGCACCCAGCCTCATGCTGGTGTGAGGGACAAGATGTCCCCACCACAGCCCATCTCTGACCTCAAGCTCTGCCTCTCACCTCCAGTCCAGGTGGGGCAGCTGAACGGGGATGTGGTGGTGCAGTGTGACACATTGGAGCCACACATCAGCTGGACTCTGAACGGGGAGCAGGAGCCCATGGCTGAACTAGTGGCCGAGGGCCGGAACCTCACCATCCTCGGCTTGGACCTGCCAGCCACGGGCAACTACAGCTGCTGGGCCGGCCAGGTCCTGCTGGACACCACCTACGTCGTGGTCAGCAGCACCCGTAAGGGGGGACACTGCCGGGAGAGCCCGGGCAGGGGCGATGGGGCTCAGGGGCAGGGGACAGGCTGGGAACCCAGAGCTGCTTGCGCGCTGTCTGGGGGAACGCAGCAGGCAGGACTTTGGGGCTGGAGGAGCCTCACAAGTGCTGTGCAGGGAGGGGGGACTGCTCCTGGCCCCACGCAGCCCTGACCCCCCCCTTGGCCCCCCAGGCGAAGAGGAGATTGATGTGTCCTGCCAGGCTGAGTCCTACCACGGCTCCTTCCAGTGCTCCTGGCCTGGGCCCCCCTCTGCTGTCTTCCGTGCCCGCCTCACACACAGGTGGGTGCCCTGGGACCTCCCAAACCCACTTAACCCTTCGGCTGCCCAGCCCTCACTCGTGCTCACGCCTTCCTCCCTGCAGCGATGGCTCTGTGGGTCCATGGGTGCCAGTGGCTGGGGGCCACGACCGGTTCAACATCAGCCTGACTGACCCCTCATTCTGCCCCTTCGGTGAGGAGCTGCGTCCGCTGTGGCTGCACCTGGAGGGGCTCTCAGATACCTCCTACCTCAGCCTCTCCAGGCACTTCTTCCTCCGTGACATTGGTGAGCCCAGGGCAGCAGCAGCCCGAGGGATGGGGATGTTCAAAGGGCACTGGGGGCTCTGGGGGGGGCTCAGCTCCCATCCTGAGCCTCCTCTGCCCACAGTGCGTCCTGACCCGCCCCAGGAGCTGACCCTGCGGTGGCAGGGGGAGCGGCTCCACCTGGCCTGGGCACCCCCAGCCTCCTGGCAGCTCCCCAAGTCCTACTTTGCGCTGCTCTACCATCTCCAGTATGAGCTCCCCAATGGCACCCAGGTAATGGGGGTCCCTGCCCAGACTCCACACGCACCCACTCTGCCCTGTGCCCCCACCCTTCCCCAGTTCGGGCTCTTCCCTGTGCCAAGGGGGCACTGGGAACAGGGACTCTGCAGGCTCAGCCGTGGCCCCCTCCCCACTCCTCTGCTTTTCTCCTTGAGGCAATGAGTTGTCACCCCTGGCTCTCACCTCTGCTCCTCCCAGCTCTGCCCCCCTGCTCCTCTGCAATGGCTTCCCCCTACCCCGAGGATCTGCCCAGGCCATGACCTACCCCCTTTGCAGGTTGAGCGGTTCGTGGAGGGTGTGGAGGAGACACAGGTGCAGGTGGGCGCACAGCGGGTGCGCATCAGCTGCCGGGACCCCTACACCCCCCCGGCTTGGAGCCCCTGGAGCCCCTGGCAGGACCTCAGTGCACCACAGTAATGCTGGTTCTGAGCACACTGACCCCACGCACAGACATCTCCTTTCCCCAGCACCCTTTCCCTCCTCCCCACAAACCTCCAGGGGGACAGCCGGGGCTGGGAGGACCCTCACGGGACAGCCACGAGCACCAGCACCCAGGTGCTCTCACTTGTACTGCTCGCAAAAGGTTTTTTCCCTTGTTAAAAAGGATTTTTTCCCCCCTATTAAAGCACTGGGCTTGGTTCTGCTACCACAAACCCTGGTCTGTGTCTGTATGGGTGCTGGGCCCCCACAACTCCCCAGGGGACTGCTGGCCAGCCCTAGGGTCCTTCTGTATGACTGGAACAGGCTCCCTACGTGCTCCAGCCTACCTCATGGACAGCCCAGAAGGAGGGTCCCCACAGCCCTGTTCAGCTACCCATAGGTGCCCTGGATCACCCCTAATCCTCTCTGACCCTCCCTTATCCTCACCAACCCCCCAGATCTGTCTCCTTTCTGGAGGCTGAAGTGAGGCAACCTCCTCAGCCTCAGGGGCAGCACCCAGGGGGCAAGTCCTGAGGGGCAGCACCCTGTCCCCATGTCCTGCGGAGCAGGATCCTCTCCTGACCCCACGAGCACCAGTCCTAGGGTAGGACGTGGCCACGGCACCAGTGGGGGTGCCAGGGACCATCCGGCAGCACTGGGGGGCTGAGCTCCCACGAGAGCTGTGGCTGGGTCCCCACGATGTGCCCCTTCGGTGTTTGGGGGGTTGCCCAACCTGGGGCCGAGGGGTTGTACCAGGCGGGAAGGAGCCCAGAGCCCTCCATGAGCTCCTCCCCTTGGAGCCACCCCCGGGCCCCTGCGCTGCCACAGACCCCTGGAGCGCAGAGGGTGCTCCTGGTCGGGGTCCCGGCCCCTCCCAACCCTTAGACGGGCCGGCTCCGGGTGATGCCACGGAGCTTTATTGAGGTGCTTCCGCACGGGTCTGGGCTGGGACCCCCGCCGGGACCCCCACCCCAGAGAGGCTGGTGAGTGTGTGGCCCCACGGGCTCTGCCCTCCCGGGGGCCCTGGGACAGGGGGCAGGCGGGGGGGCACAGGAGTCCGGGGGCCCGTGGCACGGCGGGGCAGAAGGACCAGGACACGGTGAGTCCAGAGCAGTCCAGAAGGTCCGAGGGTACCACGGCCCGGAGTCGGGGGTCCTGGGACACAGGAGTCGAGGGTCTGGGGCTCGGTGGAGGGACCGGGGTCCGCTCACAGCGGGACAGGGGGTCCGGTGGTGGGTTGCGGGTCCGGTCACGGTGCCGGGGGTCCGGTGGTCACGGCGGGTCCGCTGATGGGACCCTGGCTCCAGGGGTCCAGTCACGGCGGGGCCAGACCGCCCAGGCGCAGTTCCTCGCTCTCCAGCATCTCCCTGGAAGAGAAGGGCCGGGCTGAGCCCCGCGCCCCCCGCCCCCCCCGCGCCTCCCCCCGCGTACCGGTACGCGGCGATCTCCGCCTCCAGTGCCATCCGCAGCCGCAGCAGCGCCGGGTACTCCCGCAGGCACCGGGCCATCTCCGCCTCAGCCGCCCCGATCTCCCGCTCCAGCTCCGCCACCCGCTCCTGAGCCGGGCCGTCAGCAGTGTCGAGACCGCGGGGCGACCCCCGGGACCCCCGGTTGAACATCCTCCCCACAGGGACACCCAGCCCGACACCAGTCTCGCACGACCCCCCAGCCCGGACCCGAACCCCGCCTAACACGGACTCCAGGGTTCCCTGGCTCGGCCCCTGCTCGGCACAGACCTCAGGGATCCTCAGACCCACACCGACACCCACCCACACGGACATCCGAGCCCCCCGCCCCACCCGAACACCCCCATACCATCCCTCCCCGCGTCCCGCTGCCTCCCCGGGCCCCTCAACTCCATCGGGACCCCCTGACCCCTCCCCTCCCCATTCTCCCCCTTCGCCCCACCCCTCCAGGCATCCAGCCCCGGCACCACCCCCCCCTCCAACATCCACCCCCTCCTCGCATCCCAGTCCCCTGCT
>JAWMRA010000130.1:71432984-71446067 GCA_035584735.1 Pseudotriccus pelzelni
TCCAGACCCGCTCCCACCCCGCACCTGGTACTTGGCCAGCTCCCCGCTCCGCCGGTCCCGCAGCCCCTCCAGCTGCCGGTGTAACGCACCCACCGCGCCCCGCAGCGCCTCCACCTCGGCTGCTCGAGCTCTCAGCAGCCTCCGGTAACCGGCGGCCTCGGCACGGGCACGCAGAACTGCCTCGCCGCCACCGCCCCACCGGCACCGGGACGGGCCCTCAGCCGCGCTCATCCCGGTGGTGATGCTGTTCCACTCCCCCCTCCCCGCGTCACGGAACAGCAGCCAATCCTGCGGGTACCGACTGTCCGACTCCTCCCGGCAGCAACGGAGGCGGGGGACCGGCAGCAGCCTGCCCCCACAAAAGTGGGGCAAGGGGCCGCAGCATCATGGATAGTAGTCAGGCGGGGGGCAAGGTCGAGGTCGGGGTCAAGGTCATCTCTGTTCCCCACCTTCCTCCTCTCCATTGTCACCAACCGAGGCCAGAGTGGGGCTGGAAGGTCTTGTGGGGGGAAAACCCGTACTTAGGGTTTTCCCTACTGGGTCACTTAGGGGGTCACCCCCTCCACCCCCCCACGAGTGTGCTGTGGGTCATGAAGGCTCAGTCTGTGGGAGGTGATGGGGATCCTAGGGGGATTCGGGGGCTGGTGCGCTCCATCGGCATCGGGAGCACCCCGAGTCCATGACGGAGAGTCGTGGGGGCACATCCAGGCCCAGGGAGCCGCCAGATCGGTGGGTGCAGGGCCAGGTGCCCAGTCCGTCAGTCTGTCCCACCACTGGGGTGGAGCCAGCGTGGCCAAGTTCTTCATCCAGCACGGTGGGCACAGCTGGAAGCCGGAGGTGGCAAACTCCAAGGATACGGCAAGTGGTGTGGTGGGTGCAGATGCCACTGGGGGGGGGGTGTCCCAGCCCCAGGAATGGGATGTCCACGCTGTGCCCTGCTCCAGGTGGGCCAGGGACTGTGGCTGCCCCAGTCTGCCCCATGGAGCCGCTGGTGGGTTGGTAGCAGGTCCCGAACAGGGACCCCCGAGGAGCTGCCCTTGCACAGGGCCCCTAGGATGGGGGGCTTCAGAGCCCTGCAGGGTGTAGGGGCCTGTCTGTGGGCTCCCAGAGCTCTGGGCAGGGGGCTGCCCACAGTGGTGCTCCAGGTGGGATTCGGTAAAGCTTTGAGTCCAATTGTAGGGGCATGACCACCCAGCCAGGGGGTCCAAGGGGGCTGTCAGTGGCAGGGAGGGGGCTGCCCACGGGAAGCTGCAGCCCCCTCCCTGCTGCAGGCTGGGCTCCCACTGCCACCTCCCAGCACATCGGCGGCACCCAGGGCCCTCACACCACAGAGGCCACCCCCGAGACCGATGTCACCTTGTTGTCCTCGGCCCAGGGCTGGAGGTTCTGCAGGGCGTAGAGCGAGGAGTTGTGCATGCAGAGCGGGTCCTGTGGCAGTGGCTGTGCCAGGCTCTTCTGGAAAGCCTCCTGCTGCAGGTGCAGCATCAGCCGGTTGGCTTGCTGCCGCTCCGCCTCACGCTCCTCCGCCGTCTGACGCCTGCAGACACCCACCGATGGTACGGACCACAGCTGGCACCACCAGCACTGCCCCGCAGCCCTGCCCCTCGTCCCTCAGCACCACCGTGTGTCAGTGTGGCACTGCCCCACAGCCCTGTCCCTCGTCCCTCAGCACTGCCTTGTGCCGGTGTGGCACATCCCGTGACACCATCAGACTTCATCCAGCTGGGCGCAGGGGATGCCACGGGGATGGGCATCCCATCCCTCCCCAGTCCAGCCTCTTCCAGGACAGGGGGGCTTGGCTGTATTAGTGGGCAGCTGCTGGAGGGATCCAGGGAAAGGACTGCCAGAGGGATGCAGGGGAAGGGCTGCCAGAGGGATGTGGGGGGTCATGGTTGTGGCAGCTGCCCTGTTACCTCCACTTGGTGCGACGGTTCTGGAACCAAGTCTTGACCTGGGCATCTGTCATCTTGAGGGCCTTGGCCAGGGTGGCACGCTCGGCTGAGGCCAGGTACTTCTGCCGGTGGAAGCGCTTCTCCAGCTCGCAGATCTGCACCCGGGAGAAGGATGTCCGCGGCTTCTTGCGTTTGGGCGGTGTCCGGTTCTGGTACGGATGCCCAATGCGCCGCGTGGCCGTGAATGGTGACAGCGCCGCTGTGGGGAAAGTGGGGTGATGGGGAGGGTCTGCGGGGGACCTCACCAGGGCAGGGAAGAGCAGTCGCTTAGAGGGGATGCTGGGCAGCTCAGGACCGTGGAACCCCCCCGCCTCAGGGGGGAACCAGGGTGATGAGGAGCTCTGGAGGGTCCAAGGGACAGGGAGCTCCAGGAGGCCACTGGCGCTGCCGGGGACAGGAGGGGAAGGGAGAGGGACACCCTGAGTCATCCCTACCTGCTCCTCCAGCCCAGTGACCCAGAGGCAGCTCAAGAGGTAGTTTAAGAGAGGACCCTTTCCCATCGCACAACCACAGCACGATCGCTCCCCAGCCCAGGGGTGGGCACCAGGATAGGGCGGATGGGCTGCTCTGGTCACAGGGCTGACGCAGGACTGTCAGGCTCCAGCTGCACAAACCCACCCTCCCCACAGACCAAGCCTTGCTGTAGCCCCCAAGGAGACTTTGCGACTCAGCAGAGGCTGCCCAGCCCTCCTGGGCAGGGGGTGGGACTCCAGAAGGTGTCAGGAGGCAGACGCTGTCTCTCTTCACGTCCCAGCATCTGCCTCCATGTGCCAGCAATGCCCAGGTTGGCCACTGGCAGCTGTCAGAGTGCCGAGGGCCAGTGAAGGGGCTGTCCCTTCTCAGAGGAGGTGTGAGCCAGCCCTGGCTAGGCCAGTGTGTCGCATTCCCAAATCCAGCTGGAGCCACAGGGAGCTTCATGGCAGCGAAGTGGTGTGGGGCAAGGTGAGGGTTTGGCAGGGTCAGCACCCAACACCCACCACCCTCCTGCTCCAGTAGCAGCCATGGCCAAACCACGGTCCCATGGCCCCGTGGAACCACAGCCTTATGGCACCTTGTGGCAATGTGGTCATCACCAGGGCCAGCGTGGGCAGGGCTGGACGCGGCCCGTACCAAGGGTGACTGTGCAGCCTGGGCCCCCATGGCACAGGGACGTGGGGCACAGCCCACAGCACCCCAGGGACCTCACAGCGCCCACAGATCCTCCCTCCCGCCCGCGCCCAGGAGGCCGCCTGCCCACCGGCGGGGGCGGACGCGGTTGACGCAGGAGGAGCCGCGCAGTCGGGGAGACGGAGGCCCCCGCGCCCCCTCCCCGCGCGGGGCGGCTCCTTGCCGGGACCAGATGCCTCCTGCCCGCAGCCCACCCCAAGGCCAGCGCTGAGTGATGGCTGCGGCTGGGAGACCCTGAACTGGGAGGGGCCGCCCCATCCACCCGCCACCGGCACCAGGCAGGAGACGGGGACGTCACCCACCACCCCTGCGCGGGGACGGTGCTTCGTCACCGCCGTGATGGCGGTGTGGGCCGGCAGGTGAACACGGCTCTGCTGGTGCCCGAGTGGGACTCCCGCGGTCCCTGGCCTCCCATCCCACGCCGCCCCATCGCCCCGTGGCCAGCGCTCAGCCCCCAGCCCCACACGGCCCTCAGCCTCATCCCCACACGTGGCCGCGCGCCGCAGACGTGGCAGTGCCGCCATCTTGGGCGGGAGCCGAGTTGAGCCGGGCCGGGGATCTCCGGCACCCGCAGGCAGTCCCAGCGGCCGGGACCCCGACCTCAGCATCTGCTTGTGCTTCTCAGGGGTGCAGCAACCGGTACCCCCTGTGCCAGCACCGGCGCTCAGCCCCCGGCCCCGCTGGGACCCCTCGCAGCCTCCCCGACACCCGCGTCACCGCCCGCTCACCCTGGCCCCAGCACAGGCCCACCCTGGCCTCTCCCACAGCACCGGCACTCTGTGTTCTGTGCCAATCCCTGCACATGTGGGTCTGGGCGTCCCATCCCCACACATCCCACAGACAACCACCTCCACCACCCCCGTTCCTTGAGGTTCACGGGTCTGGGGCACCCACTCTGTACACAGACAGGCTTTGTCCTGCAGTCCCACAGCAGGTCCCCCCCACCCCACACTGTGTCCCCACAAAGACCCCCTCATCACATCCCACTCCCCACAGAGCCCCCACCCTGCTCCACGAGCCGGGAGAGCTCCCACTCTGCACCCCGCAGAGCCCTCACCGCACCTTTCGGCTCCCCGTAGAGCCGGGCAGACCCCCTGCTATAGCGGGACAGGGTTAGCACACGGCGACCCCCGGGCCGGGGAAGGGACTGGACACGGAGCGCAACCCGAGGCTGGAGCCCGGTGGGACCCCTCAGGAGCCACACGGAGCCGCCGGACCCTGCTCGGTGCCTCGGTGGAGCCGCCGGTCGCCGCGCCATCCCCCAGCCGCTCCCACGGGCCCCGACGGCGGCGGCCGAGGACCAGGCGCTGCGGGAACCGGCGGAGCTCACGGTCCCCGCCTTGCCTGACCGGTCCCCGCGCCCGCGCCGATCCGCACCGCGCCTCGCCCGCCGCGCCGCGCCGCGCCGCCCCGACGGAGCGCCGGGAGCTGCCCGTGTCGTGTGAGCCCCGGAGCCGTCAAAAGCCGCCGGTAGCAATCCCGCCCGCTCACCTGAGAGCCGGTCCTTGGCGATGCGGCGAGTGGTCTCCATCCAGGGGAAGGTGAGCCCCGGCAGCGCGGGCCCCGGCGGCGGCGCAGCGGGGGCGGCGGGCGGCGGAGCGGGTGCGGGCCGGTGCGCCGGGACGCGGATGACCCCGGCGGGAGGCGCGGCGGGCGCGGGGGTCACGTTCACGCTCACGTTCATGCTCATGTTGAGGTTGTAGGAACCGAGGGGACCGGCGGGGCCGTACCCGCCGCCGTACAGCCCGTAGTCGGGCTCCACGGCCGTCCGGTGCGGCCCCGCGGGCTCGGGGCCGCTCAGGATCTGGTCGATGCCGAAGCTGATGGGCTCGTGGGACGCGGGGGGACCCGGGCCGCTGCCCTCCCGCTCCATTGCGGCAGCGCTCAGAGCCGGCGGGGCGCGGGCATGGCCGGGGAGCGGCGGGGGGCGGCGGCAGAGGCGGTCGCGGGGTGCCCGGTGCGGGGCAGGACGCGGTGCAGGGTACGGGTGCGGGCCCGAGGCAAGGTGCGGGGCAGGTGCCGGGGGCGGGTGCGGGGCGGGTGTCCGCTGCGGGGCAGGTGCCGGCTGCGGGTGCGGGCTCGGGGCAGGGTGCGGGGCATGGCTCGCGGCCGCTGGCGGCCCCGGGGCGGGAGCGCGGGTGGGCTGCGGGCCCCGGCGGGGCGCGCTTTTCTGCCTCTCTCCATCCGGACCGACCGAACTCCCACCGCCCGCGCCCTGATTGGCGGTCCCGCCCCGCGATTGACAGCCTGGGGCCCCGCCCCCGAGCACCCCCCGCCGCCGCCACCGCCGCCACGGGTCTCCGCCGCCGCTCCGGACCGGGCGGGTGGGCCCGTCGGGTCCTGTGCGCCCGCGCCCCGCCTGGCCCCGGGACGCCCCCTGCGCCTCTCCGCGCTCCCGCTCCACCCGCAGCCCCGTCGGGGCTTCCAGCCGGTCCTACCCCTCCCTCCCTGGAGCGGCCCCAGGCCAGGCGCCGTTGTCCCGACCCGGAGCGCACGGAGAGGCCCTGCGCCCGCCCTTCTCGGGGAGCGCAGGCTTCGCACCGAGCCCGGTCCCTCCGAGCCCGCCCAGAGCGGAGCAAACCGATCGGGTGGCCCCGAAGCCGCCGCGCCCGGTAGGGGGGACCTGGGGTGTGCCCCGACCCACCCACGACACAGACCCAGCCCGGGGACGTGGATTCTGGTATCCCCGAGCTGCTGTTGCCAATTGCAGGGACCCCAGTTCCCAGGAAACTATCATTCCCGGGGCATGGACCCCGCGCCGATGGGCCCGGGCAATGCGGACTCGCTGTTCAGGGTGGTGGACCCCGAGACCCTCAGCCGCGTTGTTGCCAGTGATGAACCCCAGTCCCCCGCCCTGCCTTTCCCGGTCGCGGCGGCCGAGTCGGCCCCGCCGACGGGAGGTAACGGCAGCGGAGAGAGACGCGGGCTGGGCCGGGTCCTCCGGCGACTATCGCGACAGCGGCGCTGCGGCCCCGCGGGTGGCTCTCAGCGGCTCCCAGGCGGGTCATAGCCCCAGGTCAGGATCTGGCGGGGGGGATGGGGGGCCGCCCGAGCACCCTGGCGCCACCGGTCTGGGGCAAATGACATTACCGGGGCCTGCGCCTGTAAATCACGGCGGCACCGAGGGCTGCAGCTGCCGCACCGGGAGCACCGCACGCCCTGGGGGCACCCCACATCCCAGCGGCACCAGGCAGGCCCGGGGGCACCGGGGACACTGCACACCCCAAGGGCACCCCACATGTTAGGGGCATCGGGCAGGCAGGGGTCACCGGGTGGTCTCAGCCCCGCCGCAGTGTGGGGCTCCCATCCCTGCACCCACAGCTCCACTTGGGCTGCACAAGCACATGCTCGTGCCCCCCTTGTGCCGGCCCCACTGCGGCACCGGGCATGGCCGAGCTGCCCTTTTCCATACCGGGGTCTCTGGGGAAGCCCCGTGACGTGGGTGTGGGTCCCTGTGTGCCCAGAAATGGAAGGAGGACGCAGCACAGAGACCCTGTCATAGCTTCCTGGTGTTCCTGGCTCGCAGCCCGGCAGGCGCTGGGACAAACACCCTGTGCTCCTGCTGTGGCTTTCCCGACAGGGGAGAGCCCCTGGCAAAGTGGCTCGCCGTGACCCAGTGGGGTGCAGCCGGTGGTGGTGGCAGTGGCAGTGAAGGCAGTGACAGTGCCAGCGGCGGCAGTGCCAGCGGCGGTGGGAGGAAATGGCCGGTGCTGGAGGAGGAGGCGGCAGCAGGTTAATTGAACCCGGAGCAGGAGGCAGATGTTGCCGTGCCCAGGGGCTGAAATCTGCCAGGCTGGGAGATGGATTGAGGGGCTGGGATGGGGCCAGGGGTGACACGGGCTCACTCAGCGCCTGCCTGCACCGGGACCCGCCCCATGCCCACAGGGGTCTGCAGGCAGCATTCCCGGCTGGAGCAGCCCCCCTGCCTAGCACCTTCTGGCAGCAAAGCCAGGGCTGCAGGGAAGGGCTAAGGGTGCTGAGAGAGTTGTGAGCCCCCTCCCGCCCTGGCTGTGGGTGCAGGGTGCCCCTCAGTGTCACTACCTAGTGCCGCTGGCCTTGTCGACCTGTGGGCCACCAGAATGGAAGCCTGTCCCAGGGTCCCCAGAGTCACTGCGAGGCCGAGCAGGATCCCTGCCCCTGGGACCTCCCACTGTGCCAGTACAAACCCTTTCTCATTCCTTGGCCACAGCAGGGACCCCCCACATCCTTGGTGTATGCCTCCTCCCGCCTCAGGGGACTGGCCTGGGGGTCCTCATTGGGCACGGGGGACATGTCCCCATGTCAGGCAGAAACATGACCTGGCACCTGGTTGGCAGGGATGGCTGTAGGGGATGCAGTGGAAAAAAGGGCACTTGCCCAGTTCCAGGAGGGAATCAACCTTTGCCCACTGCTGCACCAGGTCCTGCCACCACCAGACCTGCACCCCCACCCCGACCCCCCAGGCCACCCTGAGCCTCGGCACAGCCGAGCTGGGAGCAAGGGGGTCACACAGGGGGTCTGGCCCCCGCTCGCCCCCCAAGGGGCTCCTGCCAGGAACTGCTGGGGCCTTCGCCCTGTCCCCCATCATGTGTCTGGAGCCGTCGGTGCTGTTGTGCAGCTTCACGGTGCCACATTCCCTGTGCTGCCGTGCCCGTGGCCCCATCCCCAGCAGCGATGCTGTGGGCACTGCTGCCAGAGTGGGGGTCGCTGGAACAGGTCCCTGACTGCCCCTGGTGCTGCCGGTGGTCGCCCCGGTGCCCTGGCCATTGCAGCAATGGCACGGTGGGGACCTGGCAGGGCCCCACTTCCCACTGGCCAGAGGCTGTGGAGCGCCCGCTCCCGCCTGCTCCCCCCCGTAATCTCATTACTGTTGGACGTCCCCTTCTTCCTCCCGCTTCCCCCCAAACCCACTGGCAAACTGGAGGGACAGTCAGCTCCTCTCTGGCTGCTGGGTTAATTCTGGGCTAATTAGATGAACCAGCCCAGATTGGATTACTTTAGCCTGCATTTGGTCCTCCAGTCCTTGGCTTGCGGCTCCCGGGGGAGCTGCTGGCGCCTCCTGCCTCAATCAGACACTTCTTAACCGCATGAAACACTCCCGGTGCCCCCCGCCGCCCGCCCGCCGCGGGCGCCGGCACCCGGACAGGGTGCGCGGGGTAAGGCGGCAGCAGCCGGTGGGCGCTGTGCCCACCCCGACCCGGCTGACCCGCCGGGAGGGCTGGGATGGGGATGGACGGGGACAGGATGGGGCTGCGGCGGATTCGGGATGGGGTCAGGAGGGGACCGGAACGGGGTTGGTACAGGGCGGGGATGAAGCCAGAACGGGATCGATGTGGCCACTGGGGCTCCCGGGGCCCCGATGGCCGAGTGGCCCGGCCGGTCGTCACGGTGGCCCTCGGCGTCTGCGCGGTGCCCTCGGGGAGGAGCCGGTGCCACACGGGTGAGGGGGCGGCTGCACGGTGACGCCAACCCCCGGCTGTGGCGGCTGCTCGTCCCGGGCACCCCCAGGCGGCAGCCCCTGGGGCAGGGGACAGCGGGGTCGGGGGGCCGGGCAGCCCCTGCCCCCGTGGGTGCCGGGGGCCCGGACTGAGGGTGCAGCTGGGAGCAGGGTCAGAGGAGATGGGGGGGCATAGCCTGGGCTGGAGAGACTGCAGAGGTGAGCGTCTGGAGAGGTTGCACGTCTCGATCTGCGTGGTGTCCCAGTGAGCCCTGCCGGTCGGGAGCACCCGCCACGGCCGGGTCTGATGCCAGTGGGGCAGCAGCCGAGCCCCCAGGCCTTCGGTAGAGTGAGGGCACCAGGGAAGGGGATAGAGCAGGGGGCAGGAGGGGGTACTGAGGGAGTGGGGGGCACATCTTGGGCTGCAGGACAGGCAGTTCCAGCCCCCCAGGTCAATATGGCCAGTGCCTAGGAGCCACGGGTAAGCACACTGTGACCCTCTGCCATGCTGGGTGCTCCTTGGGGTACCCGTGTACCCCCATCCCTTCCTCCCCAGGGCCCAACACCAGCTGGGGGCTGCTGGGGGGTCCTGCCTGGCCATGGGCTGTGGTGGCAGTGCTGCCCATCCCACGGGGCTGGGTGCTCATCAGGGGCTGCCATGTGCCGGTGTCCAGTGTCCACTGGCAGCCATGTGCCGGTGGCCGGTGGCCGCTGACAGCCGCGTTGCTCAGGGCCTCGTTATCGAAGGTTAATTGGATTCTGCAGATGCACTCAGTGCATTAGGCAGGAGCTCAGTCCAGGAGTGCCCAGCCCCCGCCACCACAATGAGGACCCCTGCCTGCCTGCCAGGGATCCCTGTACACCCTATGGGGACCCCTGCTCACCTCACAGAGACTGCTGGGAGACCCCTGCCCACCCTATGGGGACTCCTGTCCATCCTTGAAGACCCCTGCCTGCCTTGATAGGGTCCCTTCCTCACTCCCTACCGGCACTGCTGGGGACCCTTGCCCATCGCACCTGCTCTGAGGTTCCCTCGCCTTCCCTGAGGAAACCCTGGTCACCTTACAGGGATCCCTGACTACCCTGGTGGACCCCTGCCCACCCTGTCACAGCCCCCTGCCTACCTTGCCATGGTTACACCGTCCTTAGAGCGCCCATGGGGCCATGACCCAGCATGTGGGGCCAGTGTGGGGCTGGGACAGTGGCTCCAGCCATGGGGATGCCAGGACGGGATCTCGGCTCCAGCCATGGTACAGTGGGACCAACCAGGTTGGCCTAACACTGCTGGCCTGCACCACTGTGGTCATGAGCAGGTCTGGCCTCAGCCCAGCCCCAGCCCTGCTCCCACTGCGGTCATAAACACGTCCGGCCTCAGCCCAGCCTTGCTCAGCCCCAGCAAGGGGTCTGGCCAGGAAAGCCCCTGGCAACACTTCCCAGAAGGAGCCGCCCCGGCCCTGTCGCGGAAATGGAGCTGAATATTTGAGCAGGGCTGAGCTAAAAGCCTCAGCCCCGAAGCCCCACGCGGCCCCGGCGGCTCCTGCCATCAATTATTAACGGAGAGATGGATCCGTGGCCTCTCACGTGCCCGGCTGGTGGGGGCAGATCCACGAGCACCCGCTGCCGGGACCCCGTCCCGGGGAGGGCATGCTGCCCTGAGCCCCGTGGGGCCCGTGCAGAGCCAGCCACGGAGCCCACTCCTTGTCTTGCCGGGGCTCCCGGTGCCGGTGCTATTGCCCGATGCTGTGCCGGTGCCCAGCGCCGTGCCGGTGCTCATCACGGCAGCGGCAGAGAGCGGTGCTGCCCCGCGGCGGGACCGCGCTGGCCCCGCTGTAACCCCCGCAGCCCACCGCCCCTCCCCGGACGGCTCCTGGCAGGTACAGATGGGGCCGGACCCTCCCCAGGCGGGGGTCACCGGCCCCCGCCGCACTCTCTTCTCCCCGGAGGGGCGGGCACGGGGTGGGCGGGCGACGGGGGCCGCGGTCCGCCCGGGGCGGGGGCCGGTCCTGCGCCTCTGCCCGCCGGCGTCCCGGCACTGGGAGGGGATCGTGCTGCTGCCGGTGGGGTGCCGGGGCCCGGCCACACACCGAGCGCGGCCCCGGCCGCGGGGCTGGGGGAACACCGGGGCTCGGCCAGTGCCGCACGGAGCCAAGGCTGAGCCGCTCCGGTCAGTCGCGGGGAGGCCGAGCCAGTTCGGCCGGTGGGACTGGACTGGGCACGCTGGGCTGACTGGGCGAGCTGAGGTGATGGGGGTACGTGCTCTGACCGGCACCGGGATCTGGACCGGGATCGGGACCGAGACCGGGATCGGGGTCAGGGCCGGGAGCAGGAAAACCCAGACTTGCACTGTCCCTGGCTGTGGCAGCCCGCGCAAAGCCGGTGACGGTGTCGGAGCAGGGCTGGCAGCTCGGCTGTGTCCTACGAGCTCTGTGCCGAGATGGTGGGTGCCAGCCCGAGCCTGGAGGTCCCGCCGTGGCCCCCTGCCCGTTCCTACCACATGGTAAGCAGCAGCCCCTCCCCCGCCGCCCGGGCGTTGGACCCGGGAGGGTGCCCGGTCCTTAAGAAGCTGTGTGGAGCTGTGGGGGGCACTAAGAGGCCGTGAGGGACGTGGCGGCGCTCTCGGCTCGGCTCGGCTCGGCTCCGCATTACCACGGCCGCTGCTTCCCCTGAGCCAATTCCCCATTGGCACGGCTCCGACTGCGCCGGAGTGTGCCAGCGCACCGGCACCCCGGCTCTGACAGCGTCATCCACCACCCTGTCAGCACCCAGCACCCGTCACCCCAAACGTCAGCGCCCAAGCACGCCTACACCGCGAGGTGCCAGCACCTCGACACCCCAGCAACACCCCAGCAACACCCGAACAACCAGTCCCGTCCCCGACCCTGCCTTGAACCTCGGCACTCCGGGCTGCCAGCACCCCAGTACTCCAACACTGCCAGCACCCCGGCACCCCGAACTGCCGGTGCCAGCACCCCGGCACCCCAGCCTGTGCCCTCGGAGCCCCGCAGCCCAACGCTGGGCACCCCGTTCCCCCCATCCCGTTCCCTCCCATCCCGCTCCCTCGCATCCCGTTCCTCCCATCCCGCTCCCCCCGTTCCCCCCATCCCGCTCCCTCCCATCCCGCTCCCCCCGTTCCTCCCATCCCGCTCCCCCCATCCCGCTCCCCCCGCTCCCCGCGGCGCTCTGCTGCCCCCTGCCGGCAGCCCGCGGCACCGCGCGCACGCCACGCCCTCTCTGATTGGCGACGGCGGCTGCCTGTCAAGAGAGCGCCCCCTCGCTATTGGCCATCGCCATAAGGAGCGCCCTCCCCCAGAGCACGGCGGGTCCGGCGGGGGCGGCTCCCGGAGGGTTTCCCCCATCACGGACGAGGTCTGGGGGTGTCTCGGGATCCAGGGGGGTCTCTCTGCGGACCGTGGTTAGGGGTCACCGCGGGAGCGAGCCCAGGCTGCCCCCCGCGCCACGCCACGCGCGGGGCACGCCGGGAGTTGTAGTCCCGTCGCTCTCCGCGGCCCCGCCCCGAACCCGGAAGTGCGCGGGGCCACAGGCGGAGGCGGCTCTAAGATGGCGTCGCCTCCTCAGGGGGGCCCGATGGCCATCGCCATGCGGCTGAGGAACCAGCTCCAGGCCGTCTACAAGATGGACCCGCTGCGGAACGAGGCGAGCGGCCGCACCGGGCTGGCGGGAAGCACCGGGGGGAGGCGGAGGCGGCAACGCCCGGGGTCGGCGAGGGTGGGGCGGGCGGCGCCGCGGCGCGGCCGCTGCGGGGCGCTGGTGAGACCGGGGGGGCGGGACGGGGGCGGGGCCTGGAGAGAGGGGCGTGGCCAAGGAACCGGGCCGGGCACGGGGCTGGGGGGGACCCGCGGACCCCCAAAGTCCTGTTTTATGGCATAACAAGGGAAGGCGGGGGCAGCCCCCCAAAATCCCATGTTCTGGCACGGTTAGGGGAGGCAGGGCGGTCAGCCTTTCAGAATCCTGCTCCCTGACACAGTAAGGAGTGACAGAAGAGGGTCGGCGTGTGAGGCGGGGGATTTTCAGGTGAAAGGCTCTCGAGGGGCTCGGGGTGACGGATGATGTGTCCCTGCAGGAGGAGGTGAAGGTGAAGATGAAGGAGCTGAACGAGCACATCGTGTGTTTCCTGTGTGCTGGGTACTTCATTGATGCCACCACCATCACCGAGTGCCTGCACACCTGTGAGTGCCCTCACCTGTCCCTGGGGGGCGTGGGGGGGGGCTGCATGCCTGCCATTGCCCTCGGGGTGCAGTCCCGGCCCCACCCCAACCTGTCGCTGTCTCCAGTCTGCAAGAGCTGCATCGTGAAGTACCTGCAGACCAGCAAGTACTGCCCCATGTGCAACACCAAGATCCACGAGACGCAGCCGCTGCTCAACCTCAAGCTGGACCGGGTCATGCAGGACATTGTCTACAAGCTGGTGCCTGGCCTGCAGCACAGTACGGGGGGCTCTGGAGGGATCCTGGAGGGAGGGGGGATAGGGGGCCAGGGCAGGAGGGCTGTGGGGCTCGGGGTCACGGAGGGAGGGAGGGAGGGATGGGG
>JAWMRA010000130.1:71448085-71460963 GCA_035584735.1 Pseudotriccus pelzelni
GCTGCCGCGGCACCGGCGCGAGGCCGTGGCGCACATGCGGCGGGCGCTGCTGCTGCCGGCCCTCGTGGCCGCCCGCCTGGCCCGGCGGCACGCCGAGGAGTGCCTGCGGGCGCTCGGCTGCCCCGGGACCCCCGCCCCGGCCCCTGAGAGCCTGGCTGAGCTCTTCCAGGGGCTGGAGATCTACAACCGTGTGGTGCAGGGGCTGGCAGAGGAGCTGGGCCCCGAGGCAGGTCCCGGGGGTCTCCCAGCTCCCTTCACGGTGGACGGAGTGCTGCGGGTGCTGGCGGACGAGCGTGGCCGGGCCGTGGCCGAGCGGCTCCAGCCCCTCCTGCGGCCCCGGGATGGGGACATCAGGGATGGACACGTGTGCTGGGAAGACGTGGCAGTGCCATGGCCGCCAGGGCACGATGCTGCAGGGACGGACACGACGACGGACGCAGAAGGTTCTGGAGTGGAGGCGCTGCCAGGGCTGGTGGCCGAGCTGCGGGCGCTGTGCCTGGAGGACGAGGAGCTGACGGGACACGTTTTGGGGGCGCTGGTGGCCTCGGCCGATAGCCTGTGGCAGCCGGTGCTGTCGGAGAGCCCCGAGCCCGCGGGGCCGCGCCCGGGCAGCGCGGGCGGCTGGAAGTCGGTGCGGTGGCTGGACACCGCCCGTGGCCCTGCGGCCGCTGTGCTGGGCGCCCGGTACCGCCCGCTGCTCTGGGGAGCCGCGGGTGCCGCGCTGGGGCACGGCCTGGGCACCCCCACCACGACCCTCAGTGCCACAGTCGCCGCGGCGCAGGAGCTGAGCCGCGCGCTTGTCGCGGGTACGTGGAGACACGGTGGGCAGAGGGTGCTGCAGGGGATCCCTGCCCTGCCCTGACCTCCCGGGTTTCCCCGCAGCCTGCGTGCCCCCCGAGTGCCAGGAGGAGCTGGGGGTGCTCTGCCTGCGCCTGGTCTGCCGGAGCATCCTCTGCAGCTGGGACACGGGTACAGGGGGCTGGGGGGAGTATGGCATGGGGTACAGGGTACCGGGTACAGGGCTAGGGGGCAGGGTTAGGGAGGTCTGGGGTGCAGGGGTGGGGTAGAATGTGGGGTGGAGGGTGTGGGGTACATCGTGAGCATGGGATGAGGAAGTACAGGCTGATCTGGGGGGTACGCAGTGAGGGTGCGGGGCACAGGGTTTGCGGTCCAGGGTGCAGGTATGGGGTACAGTGTGGGATGTGTGTGGTGTTGGGGGTTTCTGACTGTTTCCCCACCCCCAGATTTCACCTGTGCCCTGGGCTCGGGGCTGTCAGACAAGTGCTTGGAGGTCCCGGGGAGGCCTCCGGGGCCGGGGTGCAGCCGCACGGCGCAGCAGCTCCGGCGCCTCTTCCCAGCCCTGGTGCTGGCCCTGCGCTGCCTGCGCCCGCTGCCCACCCACCCACACGGTGAGCAGGGTCCGAGGGGCTCAGGGGGGCACGGGGATCCCCTCTGTGCTGACCCCTGTCCCCAGCGTCCCCTGGGGGTCCCTGCCTGCGTCTGCAGGTGCTGGGCCGGTGTCTGGCGGCGGCGGCGGCGGCTCACGCGTGGCTGACGGGCAGGGCTGGGCGGTACCTGGCGGCCTGGGCACTGCCCCAGTTCCTGCTGCTCACCCAGGGAGACCTGCAGGTACAGGGTCACGGGGGGGGACTGGGGGGCACAGGGTGGGCCGGTCACTGCCCCAGCTCCTGCTGTTCACCCGGGGAGACCTGCAGGTATGAGGAGCTGGAGGGCACGGCGGGGGCTGGGGCCTGGGTTCACCCCTCCTGCTCCCCTCCAGGTGCTGAAGGCAGAGACGGAGCGGCTGGTGCTGCAGGTGAGTGGGACCTTCCCAGAGCTGGGGGACACTGATGGGGACACCCCTCCAGAGCTGCCCCCTGGGTCCCCGTGGGAGCTCCAGCTGTGCCGGCAGATCCGTGGAGCGGCCCACAACATCCAGGTACAGCGGGACCTGGGCGGGGGTCCTGAGCAGAGGGGTGCCCTGGGTGCCTGTGTCACCCCACGTCCCCTGCCGTCTTCCAGCTCTTCTCCGGCGACGTGCTCCGGATGTTCTCCACCAGCTGCAAGCGGCTCTCGGCCGAGATCTTTGACCAGACGATGCCGCTGGGCCGGCACTGGCGGCTTGGGCCGCGTGCCGGTGGGTGTGGGGGGGCTGGGGACGTGTTGGGATACTCGTGGGGCTGTGGGAGGGGGGTCACAGCACTGAGCAGGGTCTCTGTGCTCCCGCAGAGCTGCCCAGCTCCCCCAGCGCGTACGCGGCGGCCGCGGTGCAGGCGGTGCTGGGGCAGGTGCTGCAGGGGGCACAGGCCCTGCCCCACGATGCCCAGGCACCCACCCTGGCACGAGTCACCACGGCCTTCCTGGAGGCCTGGATGGACCACATCCTCACGCACAGGATCAAGTTCAGGTACCGGAACGGGGGTCCACATCCAGTGCCACAGCCAAGGGGCAGTGCCAGGGGTCCCTTTGTGGTCCTGGGAGCGGAGCAGAGGTCCCGGTGACAGTCCTGGGGGTCCCATAGGTGGAGCCAGGGGGCCTGGTGGAAGTTTCATGGACCCCAGTGCAGTAACAGAGGTGCCAGTGGCGCTGCTAGAGGTCCCATGACAGGGTGGGCATCCCGGTGGCAGGTTGGGTGTCCTGGTAGCAGTTCTAGGAGTCCCAGCGGGGATTTCAGGGGTGCAGGTGGGCAGTTTTGGGGATCTGGTGGCAGTCCCGGGATCCCAGTGGGGGTCCCAGCATGTGGTGGCAGTGCTGGGGGGGTCCTGGGGGGGATCCCGGGTGTCCCATGCCCACTCTGCCCCCCTGTCCCAGCCTACAGGGCGCCCTGCAGCTGCGGCAGGACTTCGAGGCGGTGCGGGAGCTGCTGTGCTCGGAGCGCTCCGGGCTGGCTCCCGAGGCCCAGCAGGCGCTGCGGGCGCTGCGCGTGTTCCGCCACACGGACACGGCCGTGCGCTGCCTCCTGCAGCAGCCCGGGGGGCGCAGCGGGCACCCCCGCGGCTGGGCCGGGCTGCGGCGCTGCTGTGAGAGCGGGCACCGGGCGGGAACGGCGTGGGGAGGGGGGTGGCGTGGAAGGGGGGGAATGGGGGCATGGGGTGGGAGTGGGATGGGAATGGGGAGGAAATGAGAATGGAGTGGGATGGGGATGGGGCGGGAGTGGGATAGGAATAGGGGTGGGAAAGGGGAGGAACTGGGGATGGGATGGAATGGGGCGGGGTGGAGATACGGGGATGGGGTGGGATGAGGTGGGCATGAAATAGGGATGGGACGGGGATGTGACTGAAACAGAGGTGGGATGGAGATGGAGAAAGGATGAGGACGGGGACTGGGACAAGGATGAGGGTGGAGAAGAGAATGGGAATATCGGGGAATGGGGAATAGGATGGGGACAGGGAGTCCCAGTTAGGAGCAGGATCCAATATTCCAGCCGGTCCATCCCTCCCTAGGCTCTGACGAAGGCGCCCACCCCCTGGATCCACCCCCAGACCCGCTGCCTGTTCTGGACCCCCTGGAGGTGGCAGTCCCGCTGCCAGGGCCTCCCCCGCCGGGCGTGGGTGGCGACGTGCCAGGCCATGCCCGTGGCGCCGCTGCCGAGCCGCCGCTCCCCGGCAGCCCCCAGCAGTGGCTGTCCCTGCGGCTGCACCGCACCCGCCGCTGGAGAGTGCCGGGGCTGCCCTGCGTGGGCAACAGCCCCGAGGGCTGACCCGCGATAAACCCGCCCTACCCAGCCCGGCTGCCTCTGCAACGGGGGCACAGGGGATGGGGGTCTGACAGCACCGGGCCGGGATCTGGGATGGCAACTGGGACCACTGACTGGTGGGGCAGGACCTAATGGGTACTCCTGAGGGGATCTGGGGGGTCCTGGAGAGACGGGGGGTGCAGAGTGGGTGTCCCTTTGTAATAGTCAATAAAGACCAAGGCAAATAATTTGCTGATCAAATAAGGTTTAATGATTTACCTGAGTCGTAAAATGTTTAAGCCACAATGTTGTGTTATATCCTGTTACGTTCATCTGAGTTGTAAAATGTTTGACCACAATGTTGTGCTTATTCGCCTTAAATAAATTTGTTCTGAAATTTTGACCCGTTCGGTCTCTTTGACGATGACAATTCGGTGCCATGACTCGGATCCAGACCCTCTGTCTGCGGGACTCCGTCTCCAGGAGGGCGCCCCCGTCTTCGGACGGTCCTGGGGAGGGCTTTCCGCGGTGCAGGCTCTGGTTATCCGACCGAAACCTAAAGGCGAATAAGCAAAGGAATGCACTGCAGTTCCCCGTAATTTTTGTGCGCGGAGATCCGAACGGAGGCTCAGAAGTGAGTAAGTGCTTGTGGTTCCGTTCGGTCAGGGATTAAGGGTTCCCGGAGTGTGAACGAGTGAGATGTCCCTTAGGATGAGGCGAGTGCGGACACTGCGGTTCCCACAGCCCGCGAGGGAGTGAGCCACGAAAGAAGGGGAGCGAGTGTGAGTGTGCGAGGAGGCACTTCTGGAAGATGGGACAGAAGAAAAGTGAAGCTGCTGCTCCCATGGGTGGTTCGAAGGTAGGACTGCCAGAGATACCCCCGGATAGCCCTCTAGGGATGGTGATAAGGTATTGGGGTGATTACCCCTCCAGGAAGGGGAAATCAAGGGAGAAGATGGTGCATTATTGTATGGAAGTCTGGGGAGGAAAGCAGGTGAGATCACCTATACTGGCCAATTTATGGCTTGTTTGAAGATTGGATTTGCCAAGCTTTAAATATTGATGTGAATAGTAAGGAACCGTTTTTAGCCTAGAGGAAAGTGAATACGCGAGTTTATGGATAAGGTCAGGTACTAGAACCTACTTGTTTCCTTTGAAAGAAAAGAGGAAACAGAATAGAAATAAGTGGGATTTGGAGGATTCCCAGAAGTCACCTCCACCACACATCCCACCCCGACCTGCTCCTGTACCGGTCCCAGTACCGAATCCTCAACCCCTGCTCCAACACCCCCTCATCATGAGGCTTCCCTGTCCTCCCCCCACCTACGTTTGCTGACAATAGGGGGGTAACAAGAAGCATGAGTGAAAAAGAGAAAAAGATGGAAAGTCAGCCGTACCCTTTAAGAGAAACTGCAATGGGAGGACAACAACCAGAAACAGAATTTGTGTCAGTCCCCTTGAGTTCAGGGGATGTGAGAGAATTTAAGAAAGAAACGGGAAATTTATTAGAAGACCCTCTCGGTGTATCTGAGAGGTTCGACCAGTTCCTAGGTCCTAATACATATACCTGGGACGACATGCAAGCGATTTTGGGAATATTATTTACCACCGAGGAACGGGAAATGATTAGGAGGGCGGGAATGAGAAACTGGGGCCAAAGACATCAACACGGTCCAGTTGCCAATGTTAAGTGGCCTCTTCAGAGACCCGACTGGAATAATCAGGATCAGGCCCATAGAAATCACATGTCCGATCTGCGAACCATCACAGTTCGGGGTGTTAGGGAAGCTGTCCCTGGAGGGCAGAACATTAATAAGGCTTTGAAAGAACAGCAGAAAAAGGATGAGACCCCCACTGAATGGCTGGAGAGATTGAGAAAGAGTTTACAACTTTACTCAGGCTTGGACCCCGACAGTCCACTGCGACGGGCTTTACTTAAAACACAGTTCGTAGGAAAGTCGTGGGAGGACATTAGGAAAAAGTTAGAAAAGATTGAGGACTGGCAGGAGAGGGGATTGGATGAACCATTGGGAGAGGCTCAGGAAGTGGACGGACGGAGAGAGGAAGAAAGGCAGAGAAAGCAGGCAAAAATCTTAGTGGCAGCTGGGAGAGAAGGTCAGAGAGGAGACAGAGATCAGAGCCCCCGACCCCCCCCGTGGATCCCAGGGACGTGGGGTACCCAATAATTCTGGGCAAACGGGCCAGAGTGCAATAGAGTGTTATCACTGTGGCAAAAGGGGACATCCAAAAAGGGATTGCAGAAAGCATATACAGGATGAGCAAGTGTTTAAAGAAGATTAGGGGGGTCAGGGGCTCTATTTGCTGACAAAACTTAAACTGGGTCCTCAGCAACAAGAATTTGAATTTCTAGTAGACTCAGGGGCAGAGAGGTCCACTGTTCAGAAAACACCTTGGGGCTGTAAAACACCCTCAGATACGGTGGAAGTTACAGGGGCCGAGGGAGAACCATTTAAAGTACCCCTTGTCAAAAATACAGAAATAGAGGCCCCGAATAAATACGCTGTGGGAACGTTTTTATTAGTTCCCGAAGCAGAATATAGTCTGTTGGGGGGGGAAATCTAATGATAGAATTGGGGATAAGTCTAGAAACTAGAGAGCAAAAATTACAAGTAAAAATATATGCTCTCACAGGTGGAGCTGAGGAGAAAATAGACCCAGAAGTATGGTACACCCCTGATTCTGAGGGGAGGCAAGACACAGAGCCAACTGAAGTTTCTATTCGAAACCCAGAGGAACCGACTGGAGTAAAACAACACCCTACCTCTTATGAAGGAAGGATGGGGTTGCAGCCAGTTATGGAAAGGTTACTGACACAAGGACTGCTGGAACCTCGTACGTCGCCACATAATACTCCCATCTTACCGACACAGAAAGCAGAGGGGTCGTACAGATTAGTGCAAGGCTTGAGGGAGGTGAACAAGCGGACGGGCACTGGATTTCCTGTAGTAGCTAACGCCCTGTAGGCTGTTAAATCAGCTCTCCCCGGACCACAAGTGGTACAGTGTGATAGATTTTAAAGAACGCCTTTTGGACCTGCCCCCTGAAGAAAGAGTGTAGAGATTATTTCGCTTTTGAATGGGAGGATCCCACGACTCACAGAAAACAACAACTCAGGGGGACAGTGTTACCCCAGGGATTCACCAAATCCCCCAGTTTGTTTGGGCAGGCTCTGGAACAACTACTAGAATCCTTTGAAACACGCCATAGTACTGTTTTAATCCAATACGTAGATGACCTGCTGATTGCTGGGAGAAGTCTAGAAGCAGTAAGAGATGAGAGCATCAGACCACTAAACTTTCTGGGTTCGAAAGGATTGAAAGTTTCGAAATCTAAATTACAGTTTGCTGAGGAAGAGGTTAAATATTTAGGGCATGGGCTGAGTCAGGGACATAAGCGACTAGACCCAGACCGAGTAGAAGGGATCTTATCCCTACAAGCACCAAAAAATAAAAGGCAAGACAGTTTCTAGGGTTATTAGGGTATTGTAGACAGTGGATTAACAACTATAGCAGCAAAGTCAAGTTCTTGTATGAAAAGTTGACTAGGGATGGGTTAATAAAGTGGAGCAACGAAGACGAGGAACAGCTGAACAGATTAAAAGAGGATCTAGTAAATGCTCCTGTGTTAAGTCTGCCGGATATTCCAAAACCATTTTATCTTTTTGTGAACACTGAAAACGGAACCGCATACGGAGCGTTAACTCAGCCCTGGGCAGGACACAGGAAAGCAGTAGGATATTATTCTGAGTTATTATATCCAGTAAGCAGAGGATGGCCCACTTGCTTGCAAGCTATTGCGGCCACAGCTCTGTTAGTACGAGAGGCAGGGAAAGCAACCTTTGGAGGGGAATTAAAAGTCTTTACTCCCCACAGCATAAGAGGAATTTTGCAATGAAAGGCCGATAAATGGTTAACAGATAGCTGACTATCGAAGGATGAGGGAATTTTACTGCATTCACCTAAACTGGAATTAGAGGTAACCAGCTCACAAAATCCTGCCCACTTCTTGTATGGGGAACCAGGAGAGGAACTAGTGCACGACTGTTTACAGGTAACAGATCCTCAAATTAAAATCCGAGAGGATCTAGAGGAGGAGGAGGAGAAATTAGAAGACGGAGAAAAATTACATGTTGATGGCTCTTCCCGAGTAGTGGATGGGCACAGGAAATCGGGATATGCGGTGATAGATGGAGCTACCTTCCGAATTAGAGAATCTGGACCTCTGGATAAAACATGGTCTGCTCAGGCCTGTGAGCTGTGTGCGCTATTAAGAGCTCTGTGCCAATCAGAGGGAAAAGTGGGAACAGTATCTACTGACTCCAAATATGCTTCTGGGACGGTCCACGCTTTTGGAAAAATTTGGGAAGAGAGGGGACTAATTAACACACAAGGAAAAGGATTAGTCCACAAGGCTCTTATCGGGGAGGTCCTGAGGGCTTTGAGAAAGCCGGAAAGGGTGGCTGTTGTACACGTGAAGGGTCACCAAAACGGCCTAAAGTTTTAGAGGGAACAACCTGGCAGATGACGAGGCAAAAAGGGCAGCTCTGTTAGTAACCAACGCTACCAGACCTGAAACCACAGTCCCTCCAAAGGGTTTTAGTAGTCAAGAAAAAGAGAAATTACGACAGGCAGGGGCCCAGGAGAAAAGACGGTAAATGGGTGTTACCAGATGGTAGGGAAATCCTCCCAAAGGGTTTGGCTCAGAGAATAATGACAAAGCTACATGGGCAGACTCATTGGGGAACTCAGGCTTTAGCAGATCAATCTGAAAACAAATATGTGTGCGTGGGAGCGTACGGAATAGCCAAAAGAATAATAGAAGGGTGTTTAACTTGTCAAAAGGTAAATAGGAGACAATTGAGAGAAAGAATTCAGGGAGGACAGGAACTCGCTAAGAGACCCTCTGAAAACGTACAGGCAGGTTTCACTGAGCTACCTAAAGTAGGGAGGTACTGACATTTGTTAGTGCTAGTGGATCATCTCACTCGCTTTGTAGAAGCCTTCCCTGTAGCACGACGTACCAATGGTCATGATGCCAAAACGGTAATTAAAACCTTGCTGGAAGAGATAATTCCGAGATATGGCACTGTGGCCATAGTGGATTCAGACAGGGGACCACACTTTACTTCCAAAATAACTAAGGAAACAACAGAGCTCTTTGCGACTAAGTGGGAATACCGTACTCCCTGGCATCCCCAAAGTTCGGGTAAAGTTGAATGAATGAATGGGGAAATAAAGGAGCACTTAAGGAAACTAATGATAGAAACCAAAATGAACTGGGTAAAGTGTTTGCCATTAGCCTTGTTGTATATTTGGACCCAACCCAGAGCTGACGCAGGGATTTCACCTTTGGAAATGATGTATGGGATGCCCTATGATTTCGGTATCCCAATGGACAACCCGCGAATAGAGGACACATTATTAAGGGAATATATGACAGAGTTAATGAAAAGGAGGCATGAACTGAGGAACAAGGGATTAGTAACTCAGCGACCTCCTCTGGATGCCACCATACAGAAAATCCAGCCTGGGGACAAAGTGTGAATCAAAACCTGGAAAGAGTCCTCGTTGGGAAGGGCCTTTTGTGGTTCTCCTCACCACAGATGCAGCTATCCGAACTGCGGAGAGAGGTTGGACCCACGCCACCTGAGAGAAGAAACTGGCAGAGCCGCCTTCAAGAGAATGGGCCGTAACGTCTGAATCGGGAGATCTCCGGGTGAGAATGAAAAAGGACAGGAGCAACAAATGAATGACTCGGAGAGGGAAGTAAGGAGCAGTCCGTATCCGTGGTTCCAGGTACACACAGGGAATACTTTACGTAAATTGCACTACGCTTCCCGGAGCCTGGGAAGAATTACCTCCTCAAACAGGAGGGGCTGGACTACACAAGTCGGCAGATACGCCTCAGATTTATGCTTTAGCTCGTGATGTAAAGAGAGAAGACTCAACTGTTGCGCCTCCAGCAGCAGAAAGCGTGCGGGTGATTCCTTGCACAAAGCACCCTAACTCTGGACGTACGGGGTGGGTTAGCGTGTAAGTGTTCACGATGCAACAGAGAGTGGTCTCGTGGGTCACTTAAAAGACAACCTTATTGTACGCAACGTCGTAGGGACTCAGCATCTACTAGGCAACAATTTGAGGAAGCAGAGATCCGTAAGTTATTTTGTGGGTGGGAACTGTTAGTGCCTGAAGGTTGGGAAGTATATGAAACAGGTTGGTATAAAATATTGAGACAGTGCGCTAAAAGATTTGCCTGGGAGCGGGCCCGAGGCAAATTTAGAAAGAAATATCAGGGGCTGTATTGGGCCAAAGTCTGGATCATGGTGGTCCACAGAGGACACATATTCTCCTGAAGCGTCTCAGCTGCTGCCGAGAAGAAACCTGAACCTCGTTGCGCCCTGCAAAGGAGTAGACGAAGGAGGCAGAGTGGTATAACCGTGGGGACTGGCATATGGAGGGTCTGTATCCGTGGATCATATTACTCCTGTGGCAGCTTCCCCAGAGCAGGGAAAAAATCCACATCAACCGTATGAGCGGATCCCGGTCAGGTGGGATGACCAAGAAAGAACTGGGGGCAATCTTAGGGCGGGGCCTCCCAGCTTCTTTACCACACCGTGCCAAACAGTGCCTACACCGCCTTGTTCAAACCAAAAGCCTCATTGTCTTTGTCCTGCATCTGATCCAGGAAAGGGGTATTTTAATTGTCCTAGTCAATATTACTGTGCGTATTGGGACCGTGTCACTATTGCCTCTGCCTGGACCTAACGACGACATGGGGACCATTAGGCTGTAGATGGTGGGAAATGCAGGGGTCTTTAATCATTAGTAGTTGTACTAACATTATCATCCAGGTGAAACAACCGGAAGATCCAGGATGGCTAGTAGGAAAAACCTGGGGAATTAGATACTGGGAACCCGGGACAGATGGGAGGGGGGGATGATTCTAATCAGAAAACGAGAGATAACCCAACACCCTCAGGCAGTAGGACCCAACGGGGCCATACGAGGAGGTAACTCAAAATGGAAAAGAGAAAGAAAAGGAAAGAACTCCACCACTCCAACTGTTAGCCCTCATGGTACTGGTATAGCCCCTGCATCCACCCTGACCAAAGTACAGGGAGGAACGGAACCCTTGTTAGAGTCAGTACAAGCGGCCTATCATACACTTAACCATGCTAATTCCAACGTGACCAGTTCCTGTTGGCTGAGTTACGATATCAAACCTCCAATTTATGAAGGGATAGCCTTGAACGTTCCAGTTAGTATATCTAATCAAGACAATCCTGCACAGTGTAAATGGGAAGAAACACAGATAGGAATCACTCTGCAGTAGGTAAAGGGACAGAGAGTGTGCACAGGAAAAGTACCTCCAGACAGAGCTTTGAAATGACCAGACTTAATAAAAGAAGAAATAAATGGGTTATACCTAATGAAGGAGGATGGTGGATATGCTCAAAGACCGGTTTAACTCCTTGTTTGTCTTTAAACACATTCAGTGAAAGTACAGAATTTTGTTTACAGGTCACAGTAGTACCCCGAATCCTTTCCCACCCAAAACAATCAGTCTCTGATTACTGGGATGGTAATAAACACAAAACACAAAAACGAGAACCACTCACCATTGCCATGCTCCTTGGGCTGGGAACAGCAGGGGCAGCAACTGGGATTGCATCTCAGGTCCAACAAAATAAAGGGCTGTTGTCTTTGGGAGCAGCAGCTGATGAGGATTTAGAGAGAATTGAAAAATCAATATCATACTTAGAGAAGCCTCTTACTTCACTTTCTGAAGTCACCCTACAAAATAGAAGAGGGTTAGATTTAGTATTTTTACAGCAGCGAGGATTATGTGTTGCATTAGGAGAGGAATGTTGCTTTTATGCAGATCACTCCGGAGTAGTCCGTGATTCTATGAGCAAATTAAGCGAGGGACTCATTCAAAGAAGAAAGGAAAAAGAGGCTCAACAAAGCTGGTTTGAATCTTGGTTTAATCAATCACCCTGGTTAACCACTTTGGTTTCTACCTGAATGGGCCCTCTAATAATATTGCTACTTACTTCGACTTTTGGTCCTTGTATTCTAAACAAACTCGTGACTTTTATCAAAAGTAGAATTGAAACAGCGCAACTTCTGGTAATGAGACGGCAACATCCTGAGTTGAACAAAGAAGCGCCGAGAACAGAACGATCTCCTACTTTGAGCGCAGCCCGAGAAGCTGGAACAAGATTTGATGAGCAAATTACGGATAAATAGAGAAGGGGGGGGGGATTGTAACAGTCGATAAAGACCAAGGCAAACGATTTGCCGATCAAATAAGGTTTGATGATTCACCCGAGTTGTGAAACGTTAAGCCACGATGCTGTGCTATCAGGGCACGCCGTGTCCTGCCACGCTGCCTATGAGGCTTGGACGCACATGTAGGAGGGAGGGCACAGCAAGGGCAAGAAGAACTGACCCCCCCAGCAACAAGCCGGAGTCTGTGCAGCAGAAGAGCCCACCAGGAGGGGGGAAGGCTACGAGGGAATAAAAGGCAGGCTTGAACTTTTAAAAGCTTGCGGACCGCTGGTGGAGCAGGAGACTCCCCGCCCGCCCGGCGCCGCTCCGCTTATTCGCCTCAAATAAATCTGCTCTGAAGTTTTAACCGGTTTGGTCTCTTTGACGGTGACACCCTGGGGGTCCTGGGGGACAGAAGGGCTGCACGGCTCGTGTTCCATGGGGGCCCTTTGGGGGTCCCCGGGGTGGCCCCAGAGAGGCTGGGAGTACCTTGAGGGGTTCCAGGGGATGCCAGGGATGCAGGGTGGGGGTCCATGGAGGTCCTCGAGGAGACCAGGGATCCCTTGGTGGTCCTGGAGGATACTGGGGGTTCATAGTGGGGGTCTCTGGGAGGTCGCCGGGGAGGTCGGGCATCTCTGGGGGTCCCGGGCAAGGCTGGGGGATTCCTGGCGTGGGGGACACTGTTGGAGTGGCGGATGGTGGTGGTGGTGGTGGGGGGGTCAATGTAGGCGGGACCCCCTCCCAGCTATGGGGCCGGACCAAGTGGGGTAACAAAGTGGCTTCTAAGGACGTGACGAGCGTGGACCGGGTGGGAGGCGGGGTTGGGGGCACCCTGGTGGGGGTGGGGGGGTCCTCGTCCCCTCGGGGCCGGTTTTGGGTGGGACAGGAGCCCCCCCCCCCCGGGGGGCCCC
>JAWMRA010000130.1:71539321-71568503 GCA_035584735.1 Pseudotriccus pelzelni
GGCAGGCCCTGGCACAGGTTGCCCAGAGCAGCTGTGGCTGCCCCTGGATCCCTGGAAGTGTCCAAGGCCAGGTTGGATGGGGCTGGGAGCAATGTGGGCTGGTGGAAGGTGTCCCTGCCCATGGCAGGGGGTTGGAATCAGTGGAATTTACAATAGCTTTCAACCCAAACCATTCCACGATTCCATGACTCTGTGTCCCCAAGTGCCACGTCCACACGGGTTCAGACCCCCCAGGGATGGGGACTCCACTGTGTCAGTGCCTCAGGGATCCTGAATTCCAGGGATTCAGCCCAAGGAGAGAGGCAGAAGCTGCTCTAGTTCCGAGGAGTGTTCCTCGGCCAGCAGCTTCATAAGGAATTCCCTGTTCCCCCAGACCCACTCCCTGTGGTGTCGCCGTTTCCTGGCGGATCCCGACTCTGCTTCACTCCCCCTTCCCTGGACGCTCCTGTCCCAGCTCCAGGACCCCCCCTGGCTGCCCAGGGACACGGGGCTGGGGACAGGGGTGTCCCTGGGGCTCACGGCTCTGTCTGTGCTCTCTCCGCAGATTCCGTGGACGCCGCCAAGACCAGCAAACTGGTGAGTGGCCCCGGCGCTTTGGCACCCCTGGAAGCGCCGGGTTTCATCCCTTTGGGAAGAGCACATGGACACGCACTTTCAGCTCAGTGCTCTGGGAAACAAGGTGTAAAAATGTCATTTTCGGCCGCTGGGCAGGAATCGGTTGGTTCCTGAGGCATCACCCAGCACAGGTCCTGGTGTTCCTTGTCCTGATCTGAATCCAGTCGATATTTTGGCATTCCCTGGCTGCTTCCCTCAAACCCTGATCCTCGTGAAATCATGGAATGATTTGGGTTGAAAGGGACCTTAAATCCTATCCAGTCCTTCCTGACACTTCCACTATCCCAGGTTGCTCCAAGCCCTGTCCAACCTGGTCTTGGACAGTTCCAGGGATAGGGGAGATCCAAGGACTCTCTCATCCCACAGGAAGAGTTGCATTCCTTGGAATAAGTGACATGGGCTCTCTCTGGCTTCTGCACCCCTGAGTGTCTTTATCCAGGAGCTCCAGTGGCTCCTGGGACGTGGATAGAGACATGTCACATCCATTTGTGATGGGCATTTCCTAAAGAACAGGAAACTGGAGCAGGTTCCTGTCTCCAGGTACTGCTGAAATCCACCCAAACAGCTGTGCAGGTGTGGGACAGTGAGGAATCATGGAATACTGAGGTTGGAAAAGCCCTCTGAGACTGTGGAGTTCAACTGCTCCCCAGCACTGCCCAGGTCACCACTCCTGCGGAGCAGTGATGGCACCGGGTGGTCCTGGGGACACAGAGGGTGGATTTGTGTGTTCGGGGGAGAAACTGGATTTTCCTCAGGGATGAACTGGTCCAGCTGGGGGGTGGGAGCTGTGGGAAAGGAAATGGCTCCCCTGGGGACCGGGGTCTGCTCCTGTGTGTGGTACCTGCAGGGCTGGGTCGGGGCACTTTGAAGCCCGGCCTCCTGCACTGCCATTCCAGATAGTTCCCAGTGGAGCAGGAATTCTCCTCCCCATCCTGCTGTGGAGCTAGGTGCTGGGTCAGTCAGCTTCTGGGCACAACTGGGCTGGGGATGGAGCAGCACTGTGGCATGCTCCCGGGGGTCTTTGGGATCAGATCCTGGGGGATGTGAGCTGCAGCCAGAGGGGAGGGTAGAGAAGCATTCCCTGCCCTGTACTAAAAGGATTTGGGAGGTTTTTTTTGGTTTTTCTTGCCGTGTGCTGGCAGGCCCTGGCACAGCTGGAGCCTCTGCCCCGTGTGTTCCCTGCCTGATCCACAGCATTGAGGCTCCTGCTTTAATTATGCCCTGGAGTTAATTAAAAGGCAAAGAATATTTAGTAAGGGAAATCAGGATGCTGAAATGGGGATTGTTCTTGGAATGTTTTATGCTGCTGATGTGGAGAAGGGATCAGGACAGGAGGTGCTGCTCAATGCAGTGCTGTGCTCCAGGGCATTCCCGTGGGTTTGGCATAGAACCATGGAATGGGACCTTAAATCCCATCCAGTTCCATGGGCTGGGACACCTTCCATTATCCCAGGTTCCTCCAAGCCCCGTCCAACCTGGCCTTGGCCACTTCCAGGGATGGGGCGGCCACAGCTTCTCTGGGCAACCCGTGCCAGGGCCTCCCTACCCTCACAAGGAGGATCTTCTTCCCAATATCCCATTTTTCCCTGCCCTGTGGCACTGGGAAGCCATTCCCCCTTGTCCTGGCACCCTTGGCACCCTCTCCCTCCTGCATCTTGGCAGATCCTGGCGCCCCAGTTCCTTCTTTGGTTTACCCATCTTTGCACCATGAAATGATCCGTTTCCTCTTGGATGTGTCCCGGTTCCCCAGAACTGCCTGGGCTGGGGGTGGATCTGAGGCACCGGAGCGAGGGGGTGACTCCGAGGCTGCCGACGAGCTCTGTTGTGATTTCCACCTCAACTTGTTTAACTCCCCTGGGTCCATTCCCGCTCCTGCCCGTCCCGGGTGTTCCCAGGGGCCGTTCCCCGGGTCCCTGGCAGGGCCTGTCTAACGTTCCTTCTGTTCCCTCCTCACGCAGCGCGGAGCGAAGCCCAAGAAGGTGCTGTGTGAGCCCGTGCGCGTGCGGCCGCATGCCGGGGCCATCGCCATCCTCGCCCTGCCCATCCCGGCCATCCCGGCCCTGCATGGCTGCTCCCTCCCTGCATGTGCTCCCGCCCCGCGGCGCTGACGGGGGGTTTGCATCCGCATGGGGTCGTGGAATGCTGGGGTGGGAAAGTTCCCCCGGCGCTGCCGAGGCCACCGCTGAGCGTGTCCCCCAAGCGCCACATCCGCAGGGCTGTTAAATCCCCCCGGGGTGGGGACTCCACCAGTGCCCCAGGCAGCCTCTTCCAATGCTTTACAACCCTTTCCATCAAGGAATCCTCTCGGTATCCAACCTGAACCTCCCCTGGCACGAGCTGAGGCTGTTCCCTCATGCATATTTTTATAAAACCCTCTGGTGACTCGGGCCCAAGTGGCACCTTCTCAGGGCTGTCCCGTCCTGTCCCCAGGCTCTGGCTCCTCCCAGGGACACCCAAAACCGGCTAGTTTGGGACAATTAGCAAGCCAAAAATATTTTGTACCAGGATGAGCCAAAACTCCAAAGGTCTTGGCAAAGAATCCCAGAAGAATCCAGAATGGTTTGGGTTGGAAGGGATGTTAAAGCCCATCTCTTTTCACCCCTTGCCATGGGTGGGGACACCAAATCACCATTCTCTGCATGGTCTTTGGGGAATATTTTTTTCCATGGGAATTTTGCCAAGAGAAAAGCCAAGGTGAGCACTGGGGACATGGAAAGGACCCGGCATCAGCACTGGGAGGGAGGGAGGAAGGAAGGGAGAGGGTACCTGGAGCCCTTGGCGTCTCTTTGGCCCAGCTTTGCTTTCCAGCCACTTCCGTGTCAGCTTTTGGGGGAAGAAACGGTGCAAACAGCTCTGTTTGTCCATGGGAAATCCAGAGGTGAGGAGCAATGTGGAAGCTCACAGTGAAGGTGCCGAGAGCCTCTGGAGGGGGCCAGGAGCACCTGCCCCCAGGTGTCCCTTCCTCGTGTGCCCCCCTGGTCCAGGTCTCTGCATGTCCCGAGGCTCCAGCATCATGTGGGTCCTCTCGTGCCGGTCCTGCCAGCTCCAATGGGCGCCTGGCTGTCAGGGCTCTCCGTAGGATGAAATTCCCGTTTGGAATGTTGGGTTCTTCCCCTCCTGTCCTGTCCTGGTGGGTTTGCAGCTGCCGCGTGTCCCTGCTGTGTCCCCGCCGTCTGCTCGGAGCTGGGGCTGGAGGAGGGATTAGGATCATAGGGGTGTGACTGTCACTGTCCTGGGGATCGTGGATCTGTCACTGTCCTGGGGATCACGGGGGTGTGACTGTCACTGTCCTGGGATCATGGATCTGTCAGTGTCCTGGGGATCATGGATCTGTCACTGTCCTGGGGATCATGGATCTGTCACTGTCCTGGGGATCATGGGGGTGTGACTGTCAGTGTCCTGTGGATCATGGATCTGTCACTGTCCTGGGGATCATGGGGGTGTGACTGTCAGTGTCCTGGGGATCATGGATCTGTCACTGTCCTGGGGATCATGGATCTGTCGGTGTCCAGGGATCATGGGGGTGTGACTGTCACTGTCCTGACCCCCAACCTGGCAGCTCACACAGCGCCGTCCCCACCCCAGTGCCAGGCTCTGCTGCCCCCTCAGAATTGAACATTTTTGGCCGTTAATGACCCCGTGACCCACCCCGCTCCAGCAGTCCCTCCCCAGCAGGGCTGTTCCGGCCGGGGGGAGCCGGATAAGGAGCATAATTAGCGGGTAAATCCTCGCTTCGGGGATTATGGGCCTGTCAAATATAGACTCTAATCGTCCCCAGAGCTGCTGCCTGGCCTTGGGGTGCCAGATGGGCCTCACTCCCCCGCCGTGCTCCGTCGCCGTTCCCCATGGATTCAGGAGTGCCCGTGGGACCAGCGTAGAGGGGCCTCTGGTCGCTGGGGTCGTGGCCTTTGGGCTGTGCTGTTCCCAGGGCTTGGAGCAGGAGGGCAGCTCCAGGGGCACGTCGGGGGCTGCAGGACACTGGGGGTCCTGTCCCTTGGCTGGGGCACCACGGTGGGATGTCCTTGTCCTTGGTGCCGTCTCTAGGCAGGAGCTGGTGGCCCAGGCTGTCCTTGGGAGATGCTGGCCTCTGTCCTGGGAAGGACCCCAAAGGGATCCCAAAAGGACCCCAGAGGGATCCTGGAGTCTGTTTAAAGAGCAGGAAGAGGGTGTTTCCTGGCTGATTTTTGGGATGAAATGGATTGTGTCTCCTTCATCCCTGTGTGACCTGAGTGATGGCTGTGACGGGCCGGTCCCTTCTCGTGCTGCAGGGCTGGGTGACTCTGGGTCACAGATGTCACCTCTGGGGGACGTGGAGGTGGCAGGGCCATGGTGGGGCCTGGGTCACCCTGTGTGTGCCAGAGCAGGGCTGGCAATGGGGAGGCTCCCACGGATGCAGGGAAAGGCTGGTCCATGGCTCCTGCCTCGCTCAAGGAGTGTCAGGGTGGGCTCCCAGGCTCTGACACACTCTGGAATCACGGAATATTTAGGTTGGAAAAGCCCCCTGAGCCCACCAAGTCCAACCATTCCTCACTAGCCATGTCCCCAAGCGCCACACGTGGCACGTGCCCAGCGCTGTGACCCTGGGGGTAGCTCCAGTCCTGTCCCCTCAGCCCACTGTCCCTGCAGCCAGAGGTTTCCCCTCTGATGGATCGGGTTTGTCCTGCCCCAGTGACATCCCTGTTCCTTTCATCCTCCCAGCGGCATTCCGTGTGCCAGGGCTGTATCTCCCTCTCTGCTGGGCACCCGATCCCGCCCTGATCTCGCTCTGATCCCGTCCTGGGGTGACCAGCCGGTGGCCAGGTTGGTGGCCAGGTCATTATCCCGGTGTTATCCAGGTCTCCATGCGGGAGCAGATGGCCCGTTCCAGCCCGGAGCAGGTCCCAGATGGTCTGTTTAATGCAGATGGGCCACCCCAAGCCCTGTTAATCCTTTAAAGGAACGACTAATCCGATCAGCTCCAAAACCCACCCCGTCCCAGCTGCCCAAACCGCGTCGGATGGCGCAGCAGGGCCTGGATGAACCCAGGAGCTGCTGTTCCTTGGGCCGGGTGACACCCCCGTGGCAGCTCTCTGTGTCCCCAGGGGAGCCTGGGGTGAGATCCAAGGTGGTTATTTCGGTGTTAATTGAGGGAAGGGCCCATGACCCTTTGGAGTCGGGAGCTGAGCAGCATCTGGCACCACAAGCTGGGGACGCTCTGTGGAAAAGAGCTGGAGTTAACCCTGTCAGCTCCTCTCCAAACCCCCCAAGAGCCAGGAATCCTCTCAGCTGCGATGATGCCAAAAGCTCCTTCTCCCTTCTTGTGGATTTAGGATAAATAACCTCCCTCACATGTCCCTGAGGGGTCTCAGGGACAGCCCAAAGCGTCCAACACTGTTTTCCCGTTGGTAAATTGCATTTCCTCAATGCTGCAGCATTTACTGGATCCTGCATGTGGGAAGAGCTTACATAGTCTGGATTAGGGTGTGGAGCTGCGTGTGAGGAGAGGAGCTGGTTCATTAGGGCAGCTCTAATATCCTTAATTGCCTTAAGGTTAAATCCAGGTGAGCCTGCACGTGGCTCCTCCAGGGATGGACACGGCCCTTGGATCCCTCAAGGCTTACGGCCACGGATCCAGGGTGCTTTTGTCTGGAAAAGCCCAATAAGTAGTTCCTTTTCCCTGTGGTTTGTGAACACCTTCCACTAGCCCAGGTTGCTCCAAGCCCTGTCCAACCTGGTCTTGGACACTTCCAGGGATGGGTCAACCGCAGCTTCTCTGGGCAGCCTGTGCCAGGGCCTCATCCCCCTCAGAGCCAGGAATTCCTTCCCAGTATCCCATCTAATGCTGCCCTCTGGCAGTGGGAAGCCATTCCCTGTGTCCTGGCCCTCCTGCCTGGCGGGGCAGCGAGACTCGGGAAGAGAGCAGTAAGGTCTGGGGACGCTGTGTGCGGTTCCATCAGTCCTGCTCCAAGGACAAGGATGCCAGGCGGGAATTCGGGGCCTGAGTCTGGCAGGGCAGTGAGGCTTGGGGACACGGTGTCTGGCTGACATGCCGAACACTGCACCGGGTGCCCAGTGCTCTTCACGGGGGCTCCTTGGGGCTGGGGATCTTTAGGGCAGGGATCTTTAGGACGGGGGATCTTTAGGGCTGGGGATCTTTAGGGCAGAGACTCTCTGAGGCTGTGGTGATCTCTGCACACCCTCAGCCGTGCAGGGGTGCCCTGAGCTCCTGGGAATCCCCCCCGTGTTGGCAGGAGGCACTGTATGGGAGCGCAGCAGGATGGACCCGGCCCTGCAGCTGTCCGTGCGTCCATCTGTGCATCCATCAGGCTCAGTTCCGCCCGTGTCCATCTGTCCGTGCCCAGGGGCTGTGCCCAGCGGTCCCGGCTGCTCCCCCGGGCCGGCGGGGTCGGGTTGGCCGCGGGTGCAGCCACGGAGCCCTCCGGACCCGCCGGGGGTGCTGAGCTGCTGCGGAGCTCCCTGCCGGGGAGCAGCAGCATCACCGCCATCCTCACGCTCGCCATCCCGCTCATCCCCATCGCCATCCGCGCACCGCGCGGCTCGAGCGGCGCCCGCCGGTGCGGCCCCTTCGCGGTGATGTCATGAGCCGCCGGGGCGGTGGTTGGAGCCACCGCGGAGCGGGGACGAGCGGCCGCGGCCGGGGGGGCCGCGCTGGACCCCCCTGAGCCCCCGCTGAGCCCCCGCTGAGCCCTCCCGACGCCCCTCCCGAGCCCCCCGGCAGGACCCGGCGGCGGCCGCGGCCATTTGCCGTGTCCGGCCGTGCTGACCCGCTGCTCCGTCTGCTCCCGCTCCGGCCGCTCCTCCGCCACGATGAGACAGGCCCCGGCGACCCGCAAGGTACGGTCCGTGCCCGCAGCCCCCGGTCCCCCGGCCCTGCATCCCCCCGCCCCGCATCCCCCAGTCCCGCGGCCCCGCATCCTCCGGCATCGCATCCTCCGGCACAGCATCCTCCCGCACAGCATCCCCGGCATCGCATCCCCGCTTCCCGACCCGCCTCCTCCCCGTTTTCCCCGTTTTCCCCGCGTTGATGCTGCCGTGCTGTAATTGGGAGCGTGACGGGCTCGGGGGGGCGGTGGGGGAGCAGCAGCAGCGGGTCATGGCTGGCTTTGCCTCCCGAGCTCCCGGGTCCCCTCTCCGCGTCTCCGGCCGTGCCCGCGGCGAATGCAGCGGCTCTGCGGCTCCGCCGGGGCCGTTCCCGGCCCTGTCCCTGCCTCCGGTGCCATCCCTGTCCCTGTCCCTGCTGCCGGGGCCACCCCACTGCCAATGCCATCCCCACTGCCTGGGGGTGCCGATGCCATCCCTGCTTCCAGGTGCGCGCCCTGGGGAAGCTGCACGCCCACAGTCCCGTTTTTCCTGCCGCCGGGATCAGCCCCCGGCATTCCCAGAGGCCGGCGGTGCCCGGGTCCCTGCCAGGCTGCCATTCCCGCAGGTGACAGCGCGGGCACTGGCCTATATGTTTATTTTTAGCGTAACCAGGATGACACTGCTCAGCTTAAAGAGAGATCCTGGGAATTTCTGGCTGATGCCGGGGAATAGACTGGAGCTGGACTGGCTGTGCCTGTACCTGGCAGTGAATGCTCCTGGTTTACACCTGCACCTCCTTAGCACAGACACCGACACACCTGGTCACGTGTACCTGCTAATCCGCTTCCAAATGGGAAGTTTTAGGGATGCTGATTCTCACTTCCCCAGTGGAGCGGGAGCAGGGGCTGCCGGTGCTCAACACCACGCCTGGATTTCATCCTGCTTTTCCTGTTGTTCCTCCCCCTGCACGTGGGATCACACCTGTGAGGCTGGGCATGGGCCAGGTGGTTGTTTAAAATGCAGAATTCCCAGGGATAGCCCACGTAGCCACATCTTGAGGGGCTCCTCCTGCTACCCGTTTTGTCTGGAGAGGGCTGGTCCAAAATCGCCGGGAGGTGAGCGGGATGGCATCCTGCCTGCTTGGGTGGGCAGTGTGGGCCTGCAGAGGGTCAATTCCCAGCCATCACCTCCAGCACTGCCTGCCCTGCTCGGGAGCTGCTGCAGGAACCCTCCTGGAAACTCCAAGGAATCCTTGGCAGCGGCAGCAGCAGCTGCGGTCTGGGAAGTTTGGCTTTTCCACGTCAGGAACCCTCAAACCTTGTCCAGGAGAAGCTTTCAGTGGCTCCTCCCTGTCCTGCTGGAAGGTGACATTCAAACAGACCTGCTCACCCATCCGACGCTCGGCGCTCCCGCCTGGATCGGGATTCCCACACTCGGAGCAGAACAAAGTCAGGAGGGATCTGTGGGACCTGCACCCCACATTCAGCGGGCGGTGCCAGTTCTGCCGTAGGCAGTCCGTGGTATCCAGGAGGATTTCCAGGAGGATTTTTCCAGAGTTGCTGCTGCTAGGATCCAAGTCCATCTCAGAGCGCGCCGGTTCGGAGCCCCCGATGCTCCCCAGGGATCAGAGGTTTTATAACGGCATCAAATATTGATGCAGCACCATTACACAGCAGAGCCTGGAGCCTCCGAGTGGAACAGCGTTCCCGGCGGGGTGCTCGGACCATCCCGGATCCGGGGGGGCCAGGTGGGGTTGGAACATCTGCTCCCAGCCCAGCGCGATGCCGTAATCCAGGGAATCCTTGTCCTGTCCTGGTCATCATCGTGCCGAGGGCTTGCCGAGCCCAGGGGTGACGGCTGGTGCCAGCCGTGCCGTGGGGACAGATGGATGGACAGGCACAGCCAGCACGGAGAGGAGCCCAGCCCTGATGGAGAGAGCAGCCAGAGCATCCCAGAGCTTCCCTCTGCCCCCTCTCCAGGGATCCCAGAGGTCTCAGAGCTTCAACTTTTGGTGGTCTGCACATGGAAGGGACCAAAGCCCTGGAGGAGGCACAAAGTGGGATTATTCCCTGTCATTCCACGTGGGTTTAGGGATAGTTACCAGGAGGTTTCTCCCTGGTTTTAGGGTTCGGTGTGGTTTGAGGTGGGATTTGAGTTTGGTGTCTCCCATCCCACGGCCCGGACAGGGTTTTGGTGTCCCCCAGGACAGGACTCGGTGTCTCCCAGGAAAAGGCTTGGTGTCGCCCATCCCATGGCCCAGGACGAGGCTTGGTGATCTCCGGTGACATTTCCCCGTGTCCAGGACTCTGAGGTCGGTGTGAGACCCCCAGCCCTGCCCCACTGCAGGGGCTCCCGTGCCAACGGCACAGGGCAGGACACCGGGAGCACCGTGCCCAGCACGTGTGGCAGGGAGCGGGGGCATCTCCACGTGTGGAATCCCTGAGTGGTTTTCAGTTTTCCAAGTGTTTCCCAGGTTTTTGGTGCTGCTCCATGTAATCAGTGCTCAGTCGGACTTCGGGAAGATGCCAGAGCACTCCTGAGCCAGCCCTGAGGGTTTGGAGTTTTCACTGCTGTCATTCCATTTTCCTGGCAAATTTGGCCACGCAGATGCTGTGGAAGATGGGAGTGTCTCCCTTGGGATTGAAATGTGTGTCCCATGGAGTGCAGCCTTTGGGAAAAGGCTGGAAGTGAGCAGAGAAGGGTTTAACCAAAGGAATGCCAGAGGGCATTTGGAAGTGAAAACACATCCAGGTTTATCCTGAAGAAAGGAAAATCCAGTTCCAAGGTGTCCTGAGGCCTCGGGGGGAGCACGGCCGTGTTGGATATCAATCCCTGAGGGGCTCCCTGTGCCCTCTGTCCTGGCTGTATCCCAGGCTGGGATCGTGTGGCAGCACCATTATCCATCTGTTCTGTTCCTGCTTATTCCCAGCTGGCATTAGGTCATGGAATCAGAAATGAGGGACAATGTGGAAGGTTTGACACGTACTCTAAGGCTGCCTCTGGACAGATGTTCCCTCCGCCTTCTCTGAGGGCTCCTGCCCATCCACTGCCCCTGGGACCAGCCTCGCCATTCCCTCTTTTCCATCGATTAGGGGTTGTTTTTAATGGGAAAAATACTCATTAATTTAATATTTGTCTCTCCATGGCCTCCCCCCCTCAGAGCTGGGCACTGCTGCATGTGTTGGGTGCATGAAGGGGTGGGGGGATCCTGCTCCAAAGTCACGGATGATTTAATTCCAGTCATGGATGGAAAAGTTTGAAGTGTGGCAGCAGCTCCGTGGTGTCCCTGGGATTTATGGTTAAAGAGTGCAGAGCCCTGGGGGCTCCAGGAAAATAGAGAGATGAGGGGAGGGAATAATCCTGTCTGAAATGAATCCCTTCAGCCTCCTGCTCCGGGGGCCTCCAGGAAAGGTATGGGGGGTCAAACCCCCCCTGCCCACGGAGCCTGGAGTGCCCTGCCAGCCTGCACCAGGCTTTCCCTCTGCAGGTGTAAATTCCTTGGAAATAACGGTGGATGTGCCCCGGGGTGTCTGTGGGGTCGGGGTTCAGGCAATCCCGTCTGTCCCCTCATGGGGCTGGGGGGGGAGCAGGGGCTGTGCTGGCTCCGGGCTCCCCTGGTCCCATGGGGGCTGTGCCAGGGGGTCCCACGGGAGCTGTGCCCGCAGGACCCCCCCGGATTGGCCCTGGGAGAGGGTTGATGAGCTCCCACCTGCTGCCACACTCACTAAGGATTCCGGGCTCAGCTGGGCACACTAACGATGCCGGGCACTAACGATGCCGTGCTGTGTTTTGTCTCCTTTCCTGCTCTGCCGCTGCCGCCGGCTGTTCTGTGCTCCGGCTGTTCTCTGCTCCTCTGTCCTGTGACTGTCTGTCCTCTCTGCTTCCGCTCCCGCTGCCCTCCAGACCAGCACCCGCCGGCCCAAGGTGAGCAGCTGGGGGGGCACCGAGCGTGGGGGGCACCGGCAGCTCCGGGGGTGCCAACCCCACCTCAGACGGGGCCCATCGGGTGCCAGTCCCACCCAAACGTGGCCCATTCAGGTGCCAGTCCCACCCAAACGTGGCCCATTCAGGTGCCAGTCCCACCCAAACGTGGCCCATTCAGGTGCCAACCCCACCTCAGACATGACCATTCGGGTGCCAACCCCACCCAAGCACGGCCCATCAGGTGCCAGTCCCGCCGCACGGTCCCTGTTTTCCTTCTGCCTCCGAGCCCAGAGGAGCTCCTGGGAGTGATGGGCTCCTCTGGAGCGGGTCCAGATCCCTGGGGATCCCTTCCCGGGGTGAAACGGCCATGGGAGAGCTGAGGGAGCAGAGTGTGGAATCCATGTGGCAGCGCCCAGGCTCTGCTGGGAGGTCCCTGTGGGGCTTGCTGATCCCTGATTGTCCTGCCTCGTGTGGGGTGTTTTCCAGTGGGATCTTGACCTTTCCTGTCAGAGGGGAGAGGGGAGAGCCTGAGGTGACCTGCAGGGCTGTGTGGTTCCAGCCTGTGCTTGGGACCAGCAGGATTCACTTTGGGAAGGGGCTCGTGGCTGGAGGAGAGGAAACATGGAGAGAAGTCCTCAAAAAGCTCTGTAACAGTGGAGTTTGGGTTTGGAAATGGAGAATATTCTGTCTCTCCTGTGCTGGGGAGGCTGCAGGAAGGGCTCCATCCTCCCTGGCTGATTCCATCAGCCCCAGGGCACTGGGATCCCGTCCCATTCCCTCAGTTTGAGTGGTTCTTGTTCCTGGGCTCTGTGCTGGGTGGAGCTGTGATGGGATGTCCCGTGGGACCTCCTGATCCTTTGGCCTCACACCTGCACTGGGCAGGGGTTGGATGGAGTTAGGAGATGGGATGGAGTGGATTGGTTTGGAAGGGACCTAAAGCCCATCCAGTTCCACCACAAGCCCGGTTTGCTCCAAGCTCCATCCAACCTGGCCTTGGACACTTCCAGGGATGGGGCAGCCACAACTTCTCTGGGAAATCCATTCCAGTGCCTCACCACCCTCACAGGGAGGGGTTTCTTCCCAGTATCCCATCTAACCCCGCCCTCTGCGGGGGGTTTGTGGTCCCTAAAGCAGCAGGAACACAAACATCCCTGGTTTGAGTTGTGTCTGGGAGGAGGCACACGGTGCTGCCGAGATGTTCCCTGTTCCCCATCCCTGGGAGAGCCCCAGGAGGGCAGGCTGGGTGTGTCCAGGGGGCTCTGGACCTGCTGCAGTCGAGTTAACTCCGATTTGCCTCTATTTTGGGAACGGTAAGGGCAGAGGGTGGGTGCTGCTCCTGCCTGGCTGTGGGTGAAACCACACACCTGCTAAAAGCTCAACAAATCCAATTTCCAGGAGTAAAATAAAGCCAAGAAATCTAATTTACACAGCCAGAAGTGAGTGCTCCAGAAACAGGGTCTGTGAGGAGACCAGCAGGGCCTGGGGGCACCTGATGCTTCCCTCAGGTACCGGTTCCCCTTTTCCCCTTCCTGGGTTCAGCCTCGGCGCTGGGTCCCAGTGGTTAATTAACAGCCTCATAAGCACTAACGAAGCAGCTCCAGCTCCTCCAGGCCCTGCTGGGGCTCCCTGGACTGTGGGAACTCACTCCTTGTTCATTTTCCCTTTGTTTCCCTAAAACCATGTTCCTGTCTTGGTGGGCTCCAGGTCTTTGCTGTCTCACCCTCTGGAGCTGGGACCCTTAATCATGGAATCCGGGAATGGTTTGGCTTGGGAGGGACCTTGGAGATCATCCAGTGCCACCCCCTGCCACGGTGGCACTAAGACCAGGTTGCTCTAAGCCCCATCCAACCTGACCTGGGGCACTTCAGGGATGGGGCAGCCACAGCTGGTCTGGGCGCCCTGTGGGGCTCCCCTTCCCCGATGGATTATCCGTGAATTCTGGCCAGGCCCGGCCCCTCTGGAGCGGTGTGAGCCCCCAGCCTTCCCAGGGGTCACAAGTGGCACAGGCGGGGCTGGGTGTCCCCGCTGTCACCTGGAAATCGGGAGCAGCACCTGGAGTGCCACGGCGGGAGGTGAGAGCTGAGGGATCACCACCCCGCGGACGTGCCCCTGACCCCCTGCCCCGTGCTGTGTTCCAGCCCACCCGCACCCCCACGGCGGCGTCCGGCGGCACGGCCGGGCCCTCGGGGTCGGCCTCGGCCTCGGGGGGGGAGATGAGCAGCAGCGAGCCCGGGACCCCCGCCCAGACCCCGCTGGTGGCCCCCGTGATCCCCACGCCCGGCCTCAGCTCCCCGGGGGCACCCCCGGTGCCCTCGCCCACCAAGGTGAGTCGCGCCCAGGTGAGCTGAGGGCTCTTCTGGGGGACCCTCCTGCCTCGGGAGGCAAAGCCCACCCGGGCGGCTCCAAACTTGGGGGGTTCCAGTTGTTACGCCAGCAGAGTTATCACTGCTTTGATCTTTAAAGTCATTGTTCATCGCTTCTATCCTGGTTTGATTAATTGATTAATTAGGGCTTGGGAGAGATTTGGGGCACAAGGGCAGGGAGGGAGAGGTGGGAGAGTACAGGCAGCCGTACATGGAGGGGAGGGGGCTGGAGAAGACACCAGGGGGTGGGAAGAGGGGATGTCCCCAGTTCCTGAGCTCTCTGGGAACTGGTTTCTGTAACTGGGTACAGAAATGGTTTTACTGGTGGTGCCGCTGGCATCGGAGTGTCCAGGGCTGGGAAAGCACCAGAGGGGGAATCAAAGGGGGGTTTTCCCATGTTTGTAGGATTTTTCCAAGACCTGTTCCTTGCTGTCGCTAGCTTTGGGATTTGAAGCTTTATCCATGAAGCTGCTGCCAGGGAGAAGGGTCACATCCCCTTGTCCCTGCAGCCCTTTCCCTGGGTCCTGCTGTGCTGGCTCAGCCTTTCCCTGCCCTGGGAGCTGAGCTGCTGGGAAAGGACCTGGATCAGCTTCCCCTGGGGGGAGATCACCTGGAATGACCTGGATGCTGCAATGGGATCGAGCAGGCACTAGTGGAGAGTGCAGGGTCATCTCAGGGGGAGCCAGAGGCATCACTGCCAGGGATGGGGCAGCCACAGCTGCTCTGGAAAAATCCATTCCAGGGCCTCACCACCCTCACAGGGAGGAACTCCTTCCCAATATCCCATCTAGCTCTGCCCTTTGACAGTGGGAAACCATTCCCCCTCGTCCTGGCGCTCCAAGCCCTTGTCCCTCTCTTAAACTGCCCCAAACTTGATGCCCAAAGTCAGGCCGTGTTCCATGGCATTCCAAGAACGTCCCCAGAACCCTCTCCAAGGGATGGCCCTGCTCCTTTCCTAACTCTTGGCTTGCCGCTGCAGGAGGAAGAGAATCTCCGTGCGCAGGTCAGGGACCTCGAGGAGAAGCTGGAGACGCTGAAGATCAAACGGAATGAGGACAAGGCAAAGCTCAAAGAGCTGGAGAAGTACAAGATCCAGCTGGAGCAGGTGCAGGAGTGGAAGAGCAAAATGCAGGAGCAGCAGGCTGACCTCCAGAAGCGCCTGAAGGAGGCCAAGAAGGTCAGTGAGTGTCCCTGGGAGAGGGCAGTGCTGGGAGAGGTGACTCCAGGGGGAATTCCAGCCTTGACTGCCTTTCCATGAAGAAGTTTTCCCAGTATCCAATCTAAACCTCCCCTCCTACAACATGAGGCCGTTTCCTCTGCTCCTGATCAGCGTCAGGTTTATTTGGGAACTAGGCTGAGGCAAGTGGGATGTTGCTTCCCCTCTTCCCTCTGTTCAGGTGCTTCCCATCTCTCCGGGTGCTCCCTTTCCCCCTCTCCCCACGGACAGGTATCCTGGCACCTGTGCCTGCAGTTCCCAGGACTCCATCCAAGCAGCCAAGGAGCATTTCCTTCTCCCCGCCCTGCTTTCCCAGGGTGGATTCCTGGTTTGTTTCCCCCGGGGATTTATTTGTCTGCTCCAGTATTCCCTGTCTCCGTGCCTTCATCCTCACCTGGAGATGGTTTTTGTGCCAGGCTCTCTGTGGGTGGGGGTGTGGAGCAGGGAAGAGGGGAGCGGGACACCCCGGAGCGCTGCCCGCGGGCCGTCCCATCTCACCCCGGATAAACTGGTGTCCCTTGGATTTGACCTCGTCTGGGGGAGCCCCAAGGGGCACTGACGGCCCGAGGGCCGCTGTGGGGTGTCCCCAGGTTGTCCTGGGGGTGCCCTGACCTGCTGTGCCCCCGCAGGAGGCCAAGGATGCCCTGGAGGCCAAGGAGCGGTACATGGAGGAGATGGCGGACACGGCCGACGCCATCGAGATGGCCACGCTGGACAAGGAGATGGCCGAGGAGCGCGCCGAGTCCCTGCAGCAGGAGGTGGATTCCCTCAAGGAGAAGGTGGAATATCTCACCATGGACCTGGAGATCCTCAAGCACGAGATCGAGGAGAAAGGTGGGACGGGAGAGGGGCTTTGGAAAGGGTCCTGGAGGGACAGGACAAGGGGGAATGGCTTCCCACTGCCAGAGGGCAAGGTTAGATGGGATATTGGGAAGGAATTCCTCCCTGGGAGGGTGGTGCAGCACTGGAATGGATTTTTCCAGAGCAGCTGTGGCTGCCCTATCCCTGGAAGTGTCCAAGGCCAGGTTGGAGCAACGTTGTTTAGTAGAAGGTGCCCCTGCCTGTGGCAGGGGTGCCACTGGGTGGGAATTAAGGTCCCTTCCCACCCAAACCAGTCTGGGATTCTGTGATTCCATGGTTCCATGGCTTTTCCCTTCCTCCACAGGCTCTGATGGAGCAGCATCCAGCTACCAGGTCAAACAGCTGGAGGAGCAGAACGCCCGGCTCAAGGAGGCTCTGGTCAGGTAGAAGCCCAGCTCTGCTTCCCAAAGCTCCTTCCCAGGCCCCTCGTGCTCCCCCAGTCCCTCCCCGGAGCAGCCCGTGGAATTCCTGCTGGTGGGCAGTGTCTGGGGAGGGAACAGGGCCTTGTCCCTGGGCTGGGCCCTGACGGGAACTGTGGCTATCCCAGGATGAGGGACCTGTCGGCCTCGGAGAAGCAGGAGCACGTGAAGCTGCAGAAGCAGATGGAGAAGAAGAACACGGAGCTGGAGTCGCTGCGGCAGCAGCGGGAGAAGCTGCAGGAGGAGGTGAAGCAGGCGGAGAAGACGGTGGATGAGCTGAAGGAGCAGGTGAGTCCTTGGGGGGCAGGTGGGAAGGGAGGCTTGGGGACATTTGGGGCCCTTTGTGGCCATTTGGGGTGTTGAGCACCTGCTGGGTCACCTCCTGGAGAGCCACACGCGGTGATGCCATGGTGAGACACCCCTGGTCCCATATTCCCTAATTCCAAGCCGTATTCCAGCAGTGGGGCAGTGCTGGGCTCTGCCTGGCCATGGGGTGACTCCCGAGCGCTGGGCATGGATGATGCTCCATGTTCCCAGGGCTGCTCCAGGTGGTCACTGTCAGCTGAGCTGGAATTCCAGTCTCATGCCCTGAGCCACAGCCCAGGAGCCAGGAACAGCTCCAGGAGCCAAAGGGGGATGGATTGGGATGTGCATCCTGGAAGGGGGATGGATTAGGATGTGGATTTGGATTGGGTTGCAGAGGGATGGATTGGCGTGTGTGTCATGGCAGAGGGGTGGGTTGGGGTGTGGATGTGGATGTGGATTTGGATTGGATTGCAGGTGAATGGATTGGGATGTGGACTTGGATTGGATTGCAAGGGAATCACTGTGGCTGTGGCTGTGGATGTGGCTGTGGCTGTGGATGTGGCTGTGGCTGTGGATGTGGCTGTGGCTGTGGCTGTGGATGTGGGTGTGGAGGTGGATGTGGCTGTGGATGTGACTGTGGATGAGGATGTGGATCTGGATGAGGATGTGGATGTGGATGAGGCTGTGGCTGTGGCTGTGGATGTGACTGTGGATGTGACTGTGGATGAGGCTGTGGATGTGGATGTGGATGTGGATGTGGCTGTGGCTGTGGCTGTGGATGTGGATGTGGATGTGGCTGTGGCTGTGGCTGTGGATGTGGCTGTGGCTGTGGATGTGGCTGTGGCTGTGGATGTGGATGTGGCTGTGGACGTGGATGTGGATGTGGATATGGGTTGCATTGCAGGTGGATGCAGCTCTGGGTGCCGAGGAGATGGTGGAGACTCTGACGGAGAGAAACCTGGACCTGGAGGAGAAGGTCCGGGAGCTGCGTGAGACCGTCGGGGACCTGGTGAGGAGGATTCCCCTGGGATGGGGCTGCTCAGGGGGGCAGGACAGGGGCTGCCCCACCACCGCGAGCTCTGGGATCCAGGGAAGCTCCCCACGGGCTCGGGGACCCCGGGGCGTGACCGCATCCCCCGTGCCCCGTCCCTGCAGGAGGCCATGAACGAGATGAACGACGAGCTGCAGGAGAACGCGCGGGAGACGGAGCTGGAGCTGCGGGAGCAGCTGGACATGGCCACGGGCCGCGTGCGCGAGGCCGAGAAGCGCGTGGAGGCGGCGCAGGAGACCGTGGCCGACTACCAGCAGACCATCAAGAAGTACCGGGAGCTCACGGCTCACCTCCAGGTGCCGCCCCTCGGAGCCCCCCTGCTCATCCCACGCCCACCCGGGCCTCCTTGGGGCAGGACAGGCGGCCGCCTCCTGCTCCCCTGGGATCTGGGCACGGCACGGCAGGGCTGGTGCCTGAGAGTGGTTCCTCATGGAGCTGCTCTGGGAAAGCCCCCAGTGCATTCTTCTGTGGGGATAAGCTGGGAGAGCTGGGGGTGTCCAGCCTGGAGGAGAGAAAGCTCCAGGGAGACCTTGGAGCCCTTTCCAGTGCCAGGGGCTCCAAGAGAGCTGGAGAGGGACTGGGATGGCGTCCTGCTGGAAAAGTGAATATTTCCATGGGATATTGGGAAGAAATTCTTCCTGGTGACGGTTGTCCCAGCCCTGGGCTCAGGTCTCCTGGCAGGGAAAGGAGGCAGGGAACGAGCCTGTGGATTCCTTGGCTGTAGGACAGTGCCTGGAATACAGTCGGCGCCTCTCCCTCCCATGCACCCATCACTGGGTGTTGCAGATGGAGCCCCCCCAAGAGGAGGCAGTGGGGGGTTTGGGGGGGGGTTGCTGAGGGTGTGGGGTTCCCTCTCTCTGTGCTGGTGTCCCTGTGTCCCACCACCCGCCCCCTCCCCGTGGCCAGGACGTGAACCGGGAGCTGATGAGCCAGCAGGAAGCGTCTGCGGAGAAGCAGCAGCAGCCGCCCCCCGAGATGTTCGACTTCAAGATCAAGTTTGCGGAGACGAAAGCCCACGCCAAGGTAGGCAGAGCTGGGTGGGACATCCGTGCCCTGGGAACGCTCCTGAGGCACCGGCACCAGGGTATTCCCAGAGCTGTGGCTGCCCCATCCCTGGCAGTGTCCCAGGCCAGGCTGGACGGGGCTTGGAGCAGCCTGGGGTAGTGGGGGGTGTCAGGGGGTGGCACTGTGAGGTCCCAGCCGGGAAGCGAGGCTTTGCCATGTCCTGGAGGAGCAGGATTCCCGCTCTTGAGGAGCCTGGCCCGGGCTGTGTGTGTGTGGGGGGGTCTGGAGCAGCGGGGTGACACCGTGTCCCCGCAGGCCATCGAGATGGAGCTGCGGCAGATGGAAGTGCAGCAGGCGAACCGCCACGTGTCCCTCCTCACCTCCTTCATGCCCGACAGCTTCCTGCGGCACGGCGGGGACCACGACTGCGTCCTGGTGCTGCTGCTCATCCCCCGCCTCATCTGCAAGGTGGGGCGGGCTGGCAGTGAACATTGCCAAGGCAGTGAACACCTTGGCTCTCCGTCCTGGCTGGATTCAGGATTTGCAGTTTATTGCTGGAGAACTTCCAAAAGTTTGGGGGAGGCTGCAGTCCCCTCCCCCCGGAGGGGCTTAGGCTGGATACTGGGAAAATTCCTTCCTGGAAAGGCTTGTAAAGCACTGGAAGAGGCTGCCCAGGGCAGGGGGGAGACGCCATCCCTGGGGGGGAATTAACAGCCCTGTGGATGTTAATCATGCTCTTGGACCTGGGAACGTGGTCAGTGGTGGCCTTGGCAGTGCTGGGCGAGCAGTTGGACCTGATGGTTTTAAGAACCTTTATCCAACCCGAATAATGGCATGATTCCATGATTCTGAAGCGGTCTGGGAGAAGGGAGGGGGAGGAGGCAGGTCCCTGCCCTTGGGGGTGGTGGCTCAGCCGTGGCGTTGGCGGGTCACTCTTCCCCAGGACACGCCACTTTTCGGGGATGTGGAGGGTGTCTGGCTGCTCCGTGACGGAGCAGGGAAGCACAGGATGCCCTGAGGGGCTCTCCCTGTGTGCCCCCAGGCGGAGCTGATCAGCAAACAGGCCCAGGAGAGGTTCGAGCTGAGCGAGAGCTGCGCGGAGCGCGCGGGGCTGCGCGGGGCCGCGGGGGAGCAGCTCAGCTTCGCCGCCGGGCTCGTGTACTCCCTGAGCCTGCTCCAGGCCACGCTCCACAAATACGAGCAGTGAGTACCTGCGCCCCCCACTCCCACCCTCACGGCCCCCGGGAATGGAGTCACAGGGGCCTGGGGAGCGGGGCTGGAAAAGAGTGTTGGGATCCCCCTTATTGCCTTGTGAGAGGTCACTTCTCAACGACCCTCCCTGTGTCCCCCCCAAGAGATGACATGGGAAGGGATTTTGGGAGCACCCCATAATAGAAATAAGCAGCAGGATCCCCTTACTGCCTTTTGAGGGGTCACTTCTCCGTGACCCCCCTTGTTTCCCCCAGAGGTGACCCAGGAAGGACCCAGCCCTCGGCACCAGCCGGGTCCTGGCCGTGTCTCTGTCCCAGGGCTCCCACTTGCCATGTCCTGCCCAGAGGTGCATCCCAGCCCCTTTCCGACTGTCCCTGTGCCCCAGGGCCCTCAACAAGTGCAGTGTGGAGGTGTACAAGAAGGTGGGGACCCTGTACCCTGAGATGAGTGTCCACGAGCGCTCCCTGGACTTCCTGATCGAGCTGCTCCACAAGGACCAGCTGGACGAGACCGTAAACGTGGAGCCGCTCACCAAAGCCATCAAGTACTACCAGGTGAGGCTGGGGGGGACACAGGGGGACAGGTGCCACCTCACCTGTTGGGTATCCCGCCTTGGATCCTTCACTCTTGGGGCACACGGATCGGCTGGGGTTTGACTCCTTGGCAGCCCTTTCCTTTAGGTGTCCTCCCCCAGGACACCCAGGATTGTGGCCGTGTCCCCTGGGGCCGTTTCCCTGCACTGTTTCCCTGGGGATGTGGCTCTCCCATCCCACATTCCTGTACCCCACCTGCAGGCTGGGTTGGCTGACCTGTGGAATTACGGACCACCTGCTCTTTCGGGGGGTCTCTGAGGGGGGGGGTCACTGCACAAATTGTCACTTCCAGTTACAAATTGGGCTAAATCCTCGAAGTCTGGGGTCTGTTGAGTGTTCCCTCATTGGGTTGCTCACGTGTGGGAACAATCCTGCCGTTCCCACAGCACCTGTACAGCATCCACCTGGCTGACCAGGCCGAGGACTGCACCCTGCAGCTGGCTGACCACATCAAGGTGAGAGGGGACCCTGACCCTTCCCTGATCCCTGGTCTCTGCTTTTGTGCCCGCCGGGATCCCTCTGGGAGCTGAGGTGCCCCTGCTGCCCCTTTCCCAGTGCAGTTGCTCTTCCCCAGTGGTGGCACGAGGGCTCTGGGGTCAGGGAGGGGGGACATGGGTGCTGGGTGGGATGAGAAGAGGGAGGGGAGTGTGGAGACCCTCATGTCTGGGGGGCAGGGTGTATCCCAGAGCTCCCAAGGGAAGGATCACTGTCCTGCTCCCCACAGAGTGAAACCAAAATAGGCCAGAAATAGCCTGACTGTCTCAGCTCATTTCTCTGTGCCTGAAAATCCCAGGATGGTGGGAGGGTCCATCCTGGAATTCCTGGGGCCCTAGTTTGCCCCAGTGTGCCCCGAGGCCCTCCCTGACCTGTGCTCATGCCCGCAGTTCACCCAGAGTGCCTTGGACTGCATGGGGGTGGAGGTGTGTCGGCTCCGGGCCTTCCTCCAGGTAAGACCTTCCTCCAGGTAGGACCTTCCTGCAGGTAGGACCTGCTGGGATGGCTGTGTGTGCCAGCTCCCTGCTGTCTGTGTGTCTGAGGGCCCTCTCTATCCCCGTGTCCCTCTCTAAGGTCCCTCTGTTTCCCCGTGCCCCTCTGTCTGAAGTTCCTCCTCTCCCCTTTCCCCTCTAAGGTCCCTCTGTGTCTCCATGTCCCTCTGAGGTCCCTCTCTATTCCAACGTCTCCCTGAGATCCCTGTGTGTCCCCGTGTCCCTCTGAGGTGTCCCTGTGTCCCCAGGCCGGGCAGGAGGCAGCAGACCTGGCCATCCTGCTCAAGGACCTGGAGACGTCCTGCAGCGACATCCGCCAGTTCTGCAAGAAGATCCGTCGCCGGATGCCGGGCACGGATGCGCCGGGAATCCCCGCGGCCCTGGGCTTTGGAACACAGGTGAGTGGGGCAGGGACCCCCCTCAGCCACAGACTGGGGGCTGTGGGATGGACTGGGCAGTGGCAAACGCCTGTGGAAGCTGAGCGGCAGCTCAGAGCAGAGGGAAATGGTGTGAGCTGAGCTGGGATCATGGAATCAGGGAATGGTTTGGGTTGGAAAAATCCCTCCTAGCCCATTGAGACCAACCATTCCCCAGCACTGCCCAGGCCACCGCTGACTGTATCCCCAAGTGCCACTTCACAGGGCTGTTAAATCCCTCCAGAGATCGGGACTCCCCCTGTCCTGGGCAGCTGTGCCGGGGCTGGACAGCCCTTTCCAGGAGGGATTTTCCCCATATCCCCATATGAGTTTCCCCATGTGAGGTTTTCCCGGCACAGCCTGAGGCCGTTCCCTCTCCTCCTGTCCCTGTTCCCTGGGAGCAGAGCCCGACCCCCCCCCGGCTCCCCCCTCCTGTCAGGGAGTTGCAGAGCCAGAAGGTCCCCCCTGAGCCTCCTTTTCTCCAGGCTGAGCCCTCCCAGCTGCTCCCCATAGGACTGGCTCTAGACCTTCTACCAGTCCTTCACCTTCCTTTTCTTGCCCCTCTCAATCCCTGCTCTACCATCAGCCTTAACAACAGCGACCAGTCCCTTTCCTATGGTGTTCCCTCATCCACCACGATGACTTCACCTCCTTCCATGGGACTGGAAAGCTCTGAAGCCTCACTTGTACTGTCAGCCTGTCAGAAGGTAACAGGATTACATCCACCCCTGGCACAGCCCCACATGCAACAGGTATTTTCTGCTACAAGGAGGGCGTGATTTCAGCCCAGCCCGGACACCAACCATTTGAGAGCCTTATAAATAAACCCTGTTTTTATTTTACAGAACAGTTTCCTGACTTTCTGTTGCCACTAATGTCTCAGCACACGAGCTCCATAAATAAACCAAGGCAGGGGGATATTTTATGCATGAGCACAAAGCCCAGCTGAGTTCTGAGAAAGCTTGTTGTTGCTTTTAAGGTGTCTCATCTCCAGGCATGGAGCTGTGCAGTGCAGCACGTGGGAAAAAGTGTCACAAGTCCCCAGCATAACAAGCTTAGCAGCAAATACACAGCCAGTGGGTGAGAAGGGGCTTATCTGTGATCTATTGTCAGTTTGGAATTTGGTCTCAGCTCTGATTTGTGCATTCTGGCTGCTTGATCTAATTGTAAGAAGTGACTAGTTAAGGATGAAGATGAGAAAGAGGCCAGGGAAGTGACTTTGGCCCGGGACTCAGCTGACAGGTGCCAAATTACACAGTACAATTCCCTTGGTAAGCCTAGATTTATTTCTGCAACAATTCTCCTCAGCCACAGCAGATCAACGACTCAGCGGCACCTTCAGCTCAGGAACTTTGCCCTCAGGACTGACAGAACACAGCTAAGCTGAGAGAAATGTTCAGCTTCACTCAGCTGGGGAGCTGACCTGTGGAAGTCACAGAAGGGGCTGCCTGTTGTGTTTGTCCTCGCTTTTTCAAGGGATACTTGGAACACCACTTGAATGTGGGAAGCCACAAACTGGGATTCATTGCCTGATCAACGCCTGCCTGTGACAGCACTTCCTGTTCTTACAAGCTTCGGGAACAAACATTCCAGGTAGCATCAGCACATGGGGAAAAAAAAAATAAATAATCAATGAACGTGGAGCTGGAAGGAAGGGGCTGGTGGAGTGCAAAGCCACAAAACCCAGCTCACCAGGACGACCCCCACGGCACCAATAGCCAAACCATGGTCCTGGGAGTGTTTAAGGCATTTAGTGGCTGTGCCAGTGGATGGATTGCACAGGACACTGACAGCTGTATTTAACAGCCTTCAGTGCCTTGACTGCTCAGAAGTTTCACAGACACAGGTCACAGGCACACCACCTGTGGAATCAGCCTTCAGGGAAGTCGGGCTTCCAAAGGACAGGAAAGAGGCTTCACTTTGCTCTCAGTGTTAGGAAGTCCCCGTTAAGCACTTAAGACCCTCAAGCTCTATTTTATTGTACAGTCCTGCTATAGCAGCTTTTGGTATATCCCACTGCCACCTCTTCCTGATGCTCCTGCTTTTTGGGGAGCCACAGCAATCCCCCTGCTGGGACTCAGCTGGAGGCAGGATTTGGCCCCATTTCCCCCCCACAGGCACCACCCAGGTGACTGCAGCAGCTCCCTGCTGACACGCAAACCTGTTCCCTCCCCAGACATCCCTCAGAGCGCCTGCACAGCTGTCACCAACCACTGCCCCTCGACACATCCCATGCTCTCAGAAGTGCCTTTGTAGTATTATTTGCTGTTCCAAAGCCAACGGACATGGGACAGCCGGACACAAACCCAGCCCTGGGAGCAGCCTGTTCACCCAAATCCCCCCTGGCACCGTGTAAGAGCAGGAGAAAAGGGACTGGCCAACGTGTGGAGCTCCAACATCAGGCTGCAGGACAGCTCCTTGGAAGCTGGCTGGGTTTGTCTGAACTGTTCGTAAGCACTGGGCCAACGCCTTGCAGACACAGTGAACACATATTTCAATTATGCCTCCCCTGCAAGCTGGCAATGGATACTTTCATTGCTAAACATTCAATTATAAACATTCTAGAGGTTGTACCAACGCAGTCTGATGGAACACAAACAGGAAAAAAACCCACACACTTTGCACTATTACTCGCTTATGAATTAGGACAAGAGGAGCAGAGATTGCCAGTTGAACTCTTCAAATAGTTATTTATATGAAGTGCTCCAGTTCCCAAAGTCTTTTACACACGTTTGGCTCTCACCACACACATAGACTTGTATTTTAAGGAATAATTTCTTCAATAATAAGGAATAATTTGTTCTCCCTTTTAAGACAGCACTGTGAGGGAAGGTCACTAGTTTGGCAGTCCTTAAGCTTAATTCCATTTAATCCAGCAGCCCCAAACCTTATTTTTCCGATTTGGCTGAAGGTGGAGCTGTCTGGGCTGACTCTCCTGTGAAAGCAGATGGTGCTTTCCTTCCCCAGCGGAGACAAAGGCATTCCCAGAGAAATGCAAACCCTGTCACACTGCCATCCTCTGGCAAAACATGCATTTGCAATATTAATGATAGTTATTTTTGTCCTGTGGCGCACTCAGTCCTAGAAGAACAGTGGGAATCTTTTCCTGGTTCTTGAAAAATCTTGATGGGAAAAGATGCAGCAAGTCAGATTAAAATAGAAAGAGGGGTGTTGCCCCCATCCAAGTGCATCTTTTTGTGCTGTTTTTAGGAAGATGAACAGGTAGTTGTCTATTCAGATACATACACTTATATCAGGGTGCAAGGCCAACACTATTAGAATGTTTGCTTTTCAAGCTCAGAAGTGACAGGAGGAGGAAAAGAAAAGGTCAAATTAGACTTAACACGGGAAAGAGTTGGCTTTTGGGATGTCTGACACGCAGACCTCACCCAGAATTAAAAGCTTGGCTTCAAGTAACACATAGAAGGTGATAACCCAGGTGTCACAGAGCAACAGTGCACGAACTGGGGATGATGTGGTCCAAAAGGATGATGGAAAGCTGATGCAAGGATTGCTCTCTCTTTAACTCTCTGGTCTCAGTGCCAGAATTCAGGAGCAGGCTGTTGGCACTCCCCCCTGACCCCTCCAAGGCTGGCAGCCTGTTGCCAAGGCTCACAAAGAGCAGCTCCAGGACCCTGGAACAACTGGAAGCCACAAGATGCACAGTTTACAACACCAGAGTCACACTGTGACAGCAGTGCCACCCCTTCTGCTCAGGTCTGGTGCAGGAGGAGCAATTCACCTTCTCCTTGGGAGAGCCCAGGAACCCAGAAGTGCCACCAAACCTCACTACAGAGCCTAATGATTCCACAGGTTTTTGGCTCCCACATGGTCCCACCTGCAAATACAGCTCTAATCCCAGGGTGCACACTCCACATAAAGCCTAGGGACTGCTCAGGGAAGCCTAGACCCCCACACTTAGTGTCCAGCACCCACTTGCAAATTCAGCTGCATTCAGGAGCTGAGACCTTAATCAGGCATTTCACTCTGCTGCCTTTGCCTTGGTAGTTTTCCTATTATTATTATTATTATTATTATTAGGCATAATGCCTACTGAGCGCTTCTGATTTGCTAGGCTACCTTTTCGTGCAAGTGGAAAAAAAGGTAAGCAGACATGAGCACGGGAGAGGCACAACCCCCCACGCTGCTGGGGGAGCAATCGTGAGTTCCTGCTTCGAGCAGAGGCCTGAAAGGATGAGACTCTCCACCAAAGCAGCATAAAAAAGCAAGAACCAACTGGTATCAGGGGGTTTCTTTGCACTGAGAGGTCAGTCCATCCTCCCACGGTAAGAGACCACGAGTGTGGTCCAGCCTCCAGTTTTGAGACTGAGATACAGAGACTTAAAATGGACACAGCTATAGACATGTCCCACAGGCATCAGATGTCCTGTCTGTCATCTTCTGCCTCCCCACAAAGGCCCCCCCGGCACTGTCCAGTGTCTAACACTCATCCAGGCACTGCAGCAACTCCCACTTCTCCAAATTAAAAGAAAAAACCCAACAGATTCAACCTCCTAGCCTTGGGCTTGTTCTCTCTCCCGAGTACTCCATACAAATCCTCCCATGAAATAATCTCTTCTTAGTCTCCTTCCTCCTGAGCCTCTTGAATAAGCCATTCATTTATCACAATCACTTCTATCTTTGCTTTTTTTTGGTCCACCTTTTCTCCCTTCCCGGCCCCCCCCCTTTTTTTTTTTTCCTTACATGAGAAAAAAGCTCTCATGCAGAGTTAAGGCTTCAGCAGTGCAGCTGCACTTAACTAAGGATTTGGAATTCTGCAAGCCGCCCTGAGTTGCTGTGGACAGCATACCAACCAAGCCTCAAAAAAGCTGCAGGAAGAGCCGCACACAGCCCCTGGATATCACTGCCTCAGGTCATTCCCACGATGTCCTGGTGCAGGGGTGATTTTCTCTCAGCCTAGGAAAGGGGAAGCAGCTACTGCTCTGTGTTTATCTTTTGGCAAATGCTCGTTCCTTTCAGTCTCCAACACGCCTCCTTTTAACTTCCCTGATAACGAGCACGTTGTTTACAGCAAACATCCACCCAGAAGAGCGCAGCTCCTCCCCGAGGTCAGGCTCGGGGAGATATTCCTTAGCACAGCTGAAGGGATGTACAGCAGGTAATTCTGCCTGTTTTTCTCTAGTATCAAAGGAGCTCTACAGAACTATAGATTTTTAGATGGAAGGTTTCATGCTGTGAAAGGTTTCATCCCAAGGTTTCATCCCCATGAAAGTAAGTTTTACCTGAACATTCCCCCCCCCCTTCCTCCTACTTTCCATTAGCTCCTAATGCTAAGCACAATATCACACAATCCCAGAATGGTTTGGGTGGGAAGGGACCTTAAAGACCCTCTTGTTCCACCACTGCCATGGGCAGGGACACCTTCCACTAGCCCAGGGCGCTCCAAGCCCCGTCCAACCTGGCCTTGGACACCTCCAGAGATGGGGAGCCACAGCTTCTCTGGGCAACCTGATATAATTCTCATCCAGCATGGCATATCCCTTTGGTTGGCTCAGGTCAGGTGCCCTGGCTGTGCCCTGTCCCTGTTCCTCACCCAGCACAGCTCAGCATTAGCCAAAACACCTCTGGCTTATCAACACTGCCACAAATCCCAAACAGCACCGGCCAGGCTGCTGGGAAGAAGACTACCTGTCCCATCCAAACTAGTACAGTAAGACAGGGATTATTACCTCTCTTTTAGTCCCACCATTAATTGTATATTTAATTCCCGAGCTTTCCAAATGAATATTGGCACAACAGCAGTCTGAAAGCTCAGGATTGCTTCTTAAGGAAAGGGTTGTAAAGCACTGCAATGTGCTGCCCAGGGCAGTGGGGTTGCCATCCCTGAAAGTGTTCAAAACACAGGTGGTCGTGGCCGTAAATGACAGGATTCATGGCCAACAGGGTGGTGGTTCATGTTGATGGCTGCACTTAATGATCTGAAAGGTTTTTCCCCACCTTAATGACTCTGATTCTCAGGCACACTTCCCGGGAAGTGCTCTAGCTCCTGAAGGGAACGGAGTGAGGTTGCGCCTTGATGTCCTCCCATGCCCCTAACAGAAGGGTTGTGAAGCCAGAGGGGATGTGCCAGGGATGCTCCAACAGGTTCAGTTCGAGGCTTGTCCAAGGATATCTGACAGCAGGCAGAGGAGGGGATTTCACCCCCCAAATCTCATCACAAGAGCTCTTTAACTATACATCCCCTCCTTCTCCAGCAGGTTGAATACCCCCCATGCACTACAGACCAAACCTTAGCCAAATTAAATGCTGTCATGAGTAAAAGTAGCCACAAAATTATCCCCCTTCAAACGGCATCACTGTTCAGTGCGTCCCTCCCTGTTCCTCAGCAGCTTTGTCCCAGTGAATATCCACATCTGGGGCCCTCCTGGCTTGAACAAACAGATATCAGGGTGTACATTTGAAGCAAGGCCACTGCACAGCACCCACCCCTGGGAAGAGGATGGAAGGACAAACAGCATGTGACAGATCTTCCTCAGGTCGCTGGGAGGGCACAGGGGCACTACGGCAGCCACACAGCCCAGGAGCGTGTGAAACAAGAAGCTTTGCTGCTCATTTCCTTCCCAAGCTCCAGAAGAAGCATCGGGATCTCCAGGACTCGGATGTGTCCCTGCAGCAAAACCCGAGAGGAGCAGGAACATCGCTGCCCGAGCAGTCACAGAGACCCCCCCAAAGTGAAAATGTATCTTCAGCCTCTGCATTCACATGACACCGAGTGTTCAACCAGGTAATTAGGGCTTAATCTTTGACGTGGCAGGGAGAACAATCCCCCTCCCTGCCAAGCTAACAGGCTTCCTCAGCCAAACACGCCTGAAACTCTTAATGAGGGTTTCAAAGTGCTGAGGGCACAGGTTTAGGCGCTCCCCTCCAGGCTGGGAAGTGCTGGCGTACCTTTTTTCACCATTAAGTGTCTACGTTTACAAACAAATCCCGGGCAGAGCCCCAGCGCCTGCCGTTTGATGCCTTTCACTGCAGTCAAACTGAGGAACCACAGGGCATTAGCACCTCGGTTTAACAAAGCCCGGCTACAAACCAGCTGACACGCTGCTGTCAGCACACTGCTCACATTTCAGAGCGGGGAAGCACGGGTTTTTCTGTAGAATACAAGACGTACAACATACTAGGGATGGACTTCAGTGAGGACTGAAGATAAAACGAGGATTACAGCTTAAGGGAAACTGGCACCCAGCTGGGGAGCAGCCTGGACCTTCCTGCCATGCTCCACCACCACAACACAGCTCAGCATCTCAGAGGGGTTACATTTGTGTCCGTGGAACCACAGAATGGTTTGGGTTGGAAGGGGCCTTAAAGTTCATCCAGCTCCACCCCCTGCCATGGGCAGGGACACCTTCCACCAGCCCAGGTTGCTCCAAGCCCCGTCCAACCTGGCCTTGGA
>JAWMRA010000130.1:71573888-71586217 GCA_035584735.1 Pseudotriccus pelzelni
CAAGTCCCCTGGTACCCCCTGAGGGAGTCGTGCCTGCCCCTCCGTGTCCCCGTCCCACACACCCCACACCGTCCCTGGTGCCGTTCCCGCAGCCCGGAGTTCCTCGGCGCGGCTCCTGGAGCAGACGGCCCGGCTCTGTGCCCTCAAGAACACCATCGACGCCCTGAAGGTGAGGAGGGACCTTCCCCAGGGTGGGGGGACCCGGTGGCACCCCCTGCCCAGCCCCCCCCGGGCCCCCAGGCTGGGTGGGAAGGGGGGTCACATCTCGGCAGCCCCGTGGCTGGGGCTGGGGGCTTCTCAGTGCTGCCCCTTCCCGTTCCCATTCCCAAACAGTGGGGTCTGATCCCTCTGGCTTGTGCCCAGGGATGCAGGGTGGGCAGGGGGGCTCTCTGGAGGCTGCAGGGGGCTTCACGAGGCAGGTGGGGGGCTCTGTGGGGTGGGTGAGGGGGTCCCCGGGGCAGGGAGGGGCTCCGTGGGGGGCTCTGGCGGTGACCCTGCTGTCCCCCCAGGACGACACGCTGAGGGAGATGGTGCAGCAGCAGCCGGGCGCCGGCGTCACCACCACCTTCGGCACCTTCCCCTCCTCCTCCTTCCTCAAGGTGAGACCCCCGTCCCCTGGGACCCCCAATCCCCTGGGACCCCGATCCCGAGGGACCTCCCAAACCTGAGAGCCCCCTGGACCTCAAGGGCCCCTTGATCCTGAGGGATCCTCAATCCCAAGGGACACCAGCCCTGTGGGATCCCCCAATCCCAAGGAACCCTAGAGGGTTCCCAGTCCTGAGGGGCCCCGATCCCAAAGGACCCCCGATCCTAATGAACCCCAATCTCGAGGGACACCCCCCCTGTTCCCGAGGTAACCCCAGTTCCCGAGGGGTGGGGCGGGTCAGGACCCTCCAGCTCCTCACACCGGGCTCCTGGTGGGGATGCTGTGTCTGGGTGGGACCCCCGGAGCAGGGATGGGGGTGCCGGGGGGTTCCCGGGTCTCTGACGCCCCGTCCCGCAGGCCAAGCAGGAGCAGGCGCAGGGCCCGGCGCTGTGCGGGCGGGTGTCCTTCCCGTGCCCGCCGGGGCAGGGCCAGGCGCACCGGCTGCTGCTCACCCCGGACCTGCTGCAGCACCTCCGCCACCACTTCGTCGCCTGAGGGTCCCCCGAGGACTCCCCACCGCCCCCCCGGCCCCTCTCGCGGCTGGAGCCGGAGCCGCTTCTCCCGGGGGGGATCCGGGACTCGCCCCCGCTGCTCTCAGACACTACAGACCCCGGGACCCTCCCGGCCTGGGCTGCCCCGCGGGGCCGGAGCCCCCCGTGCTCCCGGCCGGGGCCGCGACCCCCCCCCGCGCTCCTGCTCGCCAATAAAATACCCTGAACCTGAACCCACCCGCGGACCCTGCACCGGCACCGGGGGGACACGGCGGGGACGGGGGTTCACAGCACACCGGGGGGCCCGGGAGGGGAGCGGGACAGTGGGGGGCCCCAGCAGGGGCACCGGGGGTTACAGGGGAATGTTGGGGGAACACGGAGGGGGCCGAGAGGGGCACTGGGGATCAGGGGAGGGGACTGGGAGGGCACTGGGGGCCACGGGGAAACTCGGGGTGGGACCAGGGCAGCTCTGGCCGTCCCGGGCTGGGACCGGGGGACAGCTGGGGTCCCGAGAGGGGGCACCGGGGCCACATTTGGGGTCCCGAGAGGGGGCACCGGGGACCCATTTGGGGTCCCATCTGAGGTCCCGGGGGTGACACTGGAGATACATTCGGGGACACATTTGGGGTCCCGAGGCTGACACTGGAGATATATTCGGGGACACATTTGGGGTCCCATCTGGGGTCCCGAGAGGGGGCACCGGGGACACATTTGGGGTCCCGGGGGTGACACTGGAGATACATTCGGGGACACATTTGGGGTCCCGGGGGTGACACTGGAGATACATTCGGGGACACATTTGGGGTCCCATTTGGGGGGTCGCGGTCCCGCCACGTGCGGCCGCGCGCGCAACAAAGCGCGCGGGAAGGGGCGGGGCCGGCGCGCGGGGCCGGCGGCTCCCATTGGCCCGCGCGCAGGAAAGGGTGGGACGAAGCGCCTCTCCCCGAGTCTGATTGGCGGGGTGACAAAGGAAGGCGGGACCTCCCCATTCGCAATCCGATTGGCTGCGGGGCGGATCCATCATGGGGCACCCCTGCGCTGATTGGCCGCAGGCGCGGGGCGCGGGCGCTGATTGGTGGCGGCGGGAGGGGGCGGGGTTCCGGTGTGTGCGGCGGCGGCATTTCCGGGCGGCGGCGGGAGGAGGAGGATGGTGGTGAGGGCCGGGGCGTCTGCGGCGCATCCGGCGGCATCGGGCACGGCCGGGCACGGGCGGGCACGGGGGGGCACGGGCGGCAGGGCCGGGATGGCGGGGAGCGGGAGCGGGGCCGGGTCGGGCGCGGGGCGGGGGAGGCGAGGCCCCGGTGAGCGGAGCCCCCGGTGAGCGGAGCCCCCGGTGCCGCCGCAGGTGCTGCTGCACGTGCTGTTCGAACATGCGGCCGGGTACGCGCTGTTCGCCGTGCGGGAGGTGGAGGAGATCGGGCTGCAGCTGCCGCAGGTACCGGGCGGGAGCGGGGTGTGGAGCGGGTAACGGGAGTGATAACGGGAACAGCAGCGAGGAAGGGGCCGGAAGGAGCGGGAGCGGTGTGGAACGGGAGCCGGGAGGGGGTGGATGGGGAGCGGGGGGACCCGCGGGGAGGTGCTGACCCTGCGCGAGGGGAGCGGTCCGTGTGCCCGGGGCGTTCCCGGCTGACCCGGTGTGCCCCCCGGGGCCTGCCCGCGTCCCCCCGCCCAGGTGGAGGAGAGCGTCCTCACGCTCGGCAAGTTCCACAACATGGTGAAGCTCGTGGCGTTCTCGCCGTTCCGGTCGGCGCAGAGCGCCCTGGAGAACATGAACGCCGTGTCCGAGGGTGAGTTGGGGGTTTGGGGGGCGCAGGGACACCCCAACCCCCCCCGCAGCCCTCCCTGACACCCCAGTATCCCGCAGGCGTCCTGCACGAGGACCTGCGGCTGCTGCTGGACACGTCGCTGCCCCCCAAGAGGAAGAAGGTGGTGCTGGGGGTGGGCGACGCCAAGATGGGGGCGGCCGTGCAGGAGGAGCTGGGCGTGCAGTGCCAGACTGGGGGCGTCGTGGCCGAGCTGATGAGGGGTGAGTGGGGCCGGCGTGAGGCTTGGGGGGCCATGGGGCCTGTGCTGGGGGCTGGGCACACTGCGGCACCTCTGTCGCCGGGTGATGGCACCTCGGTGCCCGCATGGTGCCATCAGTTCCCACGTGGTGGGACCTTTGTCCCCACGCGGTGACAGCATTTCCCACGGGCTGGAGCCTCGGTCCCGCCACGGCCACTGCCCGGTCGCTGCGTGGTGGCACCTCCGTCCCCCGTGACCCCTGTGACACCCCTGTCCCCTGCGTGGTGTTACCCCTGTCCCCGCTCGGTGAGGTCTGGGTCCTGCGTGGCGATGTCTCAGTTCCCACGTCGTGTGTCCCACAGGGATCCGGCTGCACTTCCCGGCGCTGGTGCGGGGCCTCACGGCGCAGTCGGCGGCCAAGGCCCAGCTGGGGCTCGGCCACAGCTACTCCCGGGCCAAGGTGAAGTTCAACGTGCACCGCGTGGACAACATGATCATCCAGTCCATCAGCCTGCTGGACCAGCTGGACAAGGACATCAACACCTTCTCCATGCGCGTTCGGTGAGCGGGTTTAGGAGGTCTGGGGTCCCCGTCTCCCCTCGCTTACCGCAGGCGGCCGCTGCTCCGGCCCCCTGTACAGACCGGGGAGCAACAGCAGAGCCCCTGGGGCCACCGCCTGGGCCACGGGCCATGGTGGGGACCTGGGGGGACACAGGGATGTGGGGGGGCCATGGGGGGGACACAGGGCCTTGGGGGGGGCCCGGGGGGGACACAGGGATGTGGGGGGCCCATGGGGGGGCACAGGGCCTTGGGGGGGGCCCACGGGTCCAGGTGTGAGCACTGAGCCTGTCCCTGTCCTGCAGGGAGTGGTACGGGTACCACTTCCCCGAGCTGATCAAGATCGTCCCCGAGAACTCCATGTACTGCCAGGTGGCCAAATTCATCGGGAACCGACGGGAACTGAGCGAGGAGAGCCTGGAGGGGCTGGAGGAGATCGTCATGGACAGCGCCAAGGCCCAGGCCATCCTGGAGGCCTCACGCTCCTCCATGGGTGAGAGGGGCTCTGGGGGGGTCACGGTTGTGGGGTCGGTGCTGCCACTCACCCTGTACCCCCCCCAGGGATGGACATCTCCCCCCTGGACCTCATCAACATCGAGAGCTTCTCGCGCCGTGTGATCTCGCTGTCCGAGTACCGCCGGGGGCTGCAGGAGTACCTGCGCTCCAAGATGAGCCAGGTGGCTCCCAGCCTGTCCGCCCTCATCGGGGAGGTGGTGAGTGTCGCTGGGACCCCTGGGACCCCTGAGCCACGGAGATGATGTCAGAGTGAATCTGTCAATCCACTGAGCAGAGCTGCTGACACCTCACTGCTGATCCCTGGCTTGGGGGGCTTTGTGTGCCTCAGGGTGGGCTGTGGGACCTGAGAGGGGCTCTGGGTGCCTTGGGGGGAAGAGGTGGGGCTCTGTGTGCTCTGTGGGGAGCTGTGTGTGTACCCCTGTGTTGTCTCTGTGTCCCGGGGCAGGCTCTGCACGGATGTGTGTGTGTGTGCGTGCCCTGGGGTGGGTTCTGTGTGCCCCAGGTGGGTGCTGTGGGGCTGGGGCAGCCGTAACCCTGTGTTGTCCCCCAGGTGGGTGCCCGGCTCATCTCTCACGCCGGCAGCCTGACGAACCTGGCCAAGTACCCGGCGTCGACGGTGCAGATCCTGGGGGCTGAGAAGGCCCTGTTCAGGTACCGCCGGGTGGTCGCGGTGATGGCGGGGCCGGGGCCGCGGCTGTGACGCGCCGGGGCTGGCGGGGGTGAGCAGCCAGGCCCAGTCTGAGCGACCACCGTGGCTGCGGGGCCGGCCCGGGGCTCCCCGAGGTCAGCGGGGCCGAGGGCTGGGAGAGGGGGGCTGTGACACCCTGGGGCCTGACAGAAGGGGCTGTCCCACGGGGACGTCCCACGGGCACGTCCCACGGGCACAGCGGGTGCTGCTGGCGGAGGGGGGGTGGGTGAGGGCTCTGTCTGGGGGTCCCCCCTGCCCCTGACGCCGCCGGGCCCTCGCAGGGCTCTGAAGACGCGCGGGAACACCCCCAAGTACGGGCTCATCTTCCACTCCACCTTCATCGGGAGAGCGGCCGCCAAGAACAAGGGGCGCATCTCGCGGTACTTGGCCAACAAGTGCACCATCGCCTCCCGCATCGACTGCTTCTCGGGTGGGTCTGGGGGCACCGGGGGTGGGACGGACCTGCCAACAAAGCCGCTTCTCGGGGGCGCGGCTGGGGTTGGGTTCGGGGCCGCTCTGCCGTGATGGGAACATTTTTCGTCAGCAGCATCTCACACCCGTGTGAATGGTGACTCCGTTGGGCTGAGCAGAGCCGGGGGTGCAGGGGGGTTTGGGGGGCCCCTGGGGGCCCGGTGGGGGCTGACCCCGTCCCCTCCCCTCCCCTCCCGCAGAGGTGCCCACCAGCGTGTTCGGGGACAAGCTGCGGGAGCAGGTGGAGGAGCGCTTGGCCTTCTACGAGACCGGGGAGCCCCCCCGGAAGAACCTGGAGGTGATGAAGGAGGCGGTGGTGGAGGTGAGCAGGGGATGGGGGTGGAGGTGCCGGGGATGAAGAAGAGGGGTGGGGGTGATGAAGGAGACGGGGCTGAGGCTGCAGGGAGGGATGGACGAGGATGCGGAGATGAAGTGCTGGGGGGAGGAAGGAGATGGTGGTCTTGGTGAGGTGCTGGGGGCGTGAAGATGGTGGTGAGGGCCCGTGTCGGAGGTGATGTCATTGTGCCAACCTGACCCGCTGTGGAGGCAAAAGACTGATTTAATGAGTCTGATCCGACCAGTGCCAGGGGTGGGGACGGGCCCTGGGACCCTCCCCACGCTGAGGCCCCCGTGTGTCCCCCCAGGCCAACGAGGTGGTGGCTGAGGTGAAGAGGAGGCAGGAGAAGAAAGAGAAGAAGAAGAAGAAGCGGGAGAAGCGGCGGCTGGAGGCCCTGGCAGCGGCTGCTGAGGAGGCAGAGGAGAACTCTGTGGTGGAGACAGAGGTGAGGAGGGGGCTGGGGGTGGGACCCTCGTGGGGAGCTGTGGGGTTGCCTGGGCCCCACAGGGTGGGGGGCAGAGCTCCCGCTGACACTGTGTGTCCCCTCAGGAAAATGATGTGGGGGCCAAGAAGAAGAAGAAAAAGAAGAAGCAGCAGGCGGAGGAGGCTGAGCCAGAAGCTGAGCCTGAGGAGAACGGGCTGGAGGAGGAGGAGGAGCCTCTGCCCAAGAAGAAAAGGAAACTCACGGTCGAGCCCGAGCAGGAGGAGGAGGAGGAGAAGAAGAAGAAAAAGAAGAAGAAGAAGGCAGTGGCCCAGGACTTGGAGGAGGATTAGGGAGCAGGGCCTGGAGCAGGAGCTCCAGCACACGGACAGATGGACTGACGGACTGAGGAACAGGAGGAGCTCGGGGTGGCCCCTCGCCATGTCCCCACAGTGTCCTGTGGCACAGTGGCCACGCTGAATGTGTTGTGGCCCCTCGGGGCCGGGTGAGTCCTTTGGGCACTGGCAGCCCCTGGGCTGTACCTTACGCAGTGTTGCCCCCCGTGTTCCTTCCCCGTGGGGTTTGGGTGCACGTGGGGTGTCCCTGGGCCGTGTCCCCTGCCCTGGGGGGCTTGGGCCGTGTGTGGCCGTGTCCTGTGCCGTGCAGGGGACAAGGACCTGCCTGGGCTGGCCAGGCCCCAATAAAAAGGGCTGAGGTGTTTTTTATCCCTCCTGTCCTGGTGTGTGCCAGGGGGTGCCCTCGCTGTCCCCCCTGGCACAGGGACACGATGGCACTGTGGTCACGCCTGAGGCCACTTTATTGGAGGCAAGGAGTGATTTACCGGGTGGGCAGGGCAGGAGCCGGGAGGGGCACTACCCTGGGCACTACCCCTCCAGGGCAGCTATCACGGCCTGGGTGAAATCCAGGGAGGTGGAGTAGCCCCCCATGTCCGCCGTGCGCACCTGCAAGGAGAGGGGAGGTTAGGGAGGGGGAGGGACCTCGGCAAAGGAGCCCCCCAGCCCCAGCCTGGATGGTGCCACCGTGGGACAGGGGCCCTCGGCAGCCCCCAGACTGTCCCTGCACCCCAGGGGCTGGAGGGGGAGCCTTGGGGACACGGGGAGAGGCTGAAGCCCCCACCCCTCTGCCCCACACAAGGTGGGAGGCATCAGACACCCCATGGGTGCCCACAGGCACTGTGGTCTCTGGTTCCAGCACTGTCCCCCCTGTTGCAGAGCAGCCCCTCCCCAGGCAGAGCTGCTCCCCAGGAGGGGATGGGGAGGGGCTGGGGCTGAGCCCCCCTCCCCAGTGGCCCCCCGAGCTGCCCCAGGCTGTGACCCCCCAGGCCGGAGGGAAGCGTTGGACCCTTTATTAGCAAGCAGCAGTTACAGAGCACGGCATGACGACACAGCCCAGCACCCACCCCACGGCGACCCCGGGAGCCACGGGGACCCCTGGGCTCTCAATGGGGCTGGTCCCTGGTCCCAGGAGCCACCAGAACCCCTGGGGTGGCACCGTGGCTGGTCCCAGGAGCCACAGGGCCCCCTGTGCCTGTGCCAGCAGCAGACAGGGGGAAGGAGGGTGGGGGGGATCCCTGTGGTCCCATTTATTGCTGAAAGCTTTATGGGAATGGTGGTCCCACAGTGACGGGGGTCCCAAGGGAATGGTGAGCCCGCAGTCACAAAGGGCCGTGGAATGGTGGTCCCACAGTACTGGTGGTCCCAATGTCCCTGGAAGCTGCCTGTGAGTTTGGGGCACTGCCCTGTTCCCCCAACCCCAATGGACCCTGAGATCCGCCCTGGCCGTGGAGTGATCCCTGTGGGGGGAACTGGGAGTGGGGGGGACTGGAGTTACGGGGCTGGGCAGGGGGGGTTGGGGAGGGGTTGGGGGGCCGAGGCACTGTGGGGGCTGCTGGGGGTCCTAAGCCCCATAGTGGGGGTGCAGGTTGTCAATGACGGACTTGACGAAGTCGGAGGTGGTGGAGTAACCGCCCAAGTCCCGAGTCCGGACCTGCAAATCCAACACAGGGAGGGGGAGAAACGGGGGAAACTGCTGGTGAACAAGGGAAACGGCTCCGAGAGGGAGAGGAGAGGAGAGAGAAGAGCCCCTCGAGTGCCCCACCAGGGCCCGGGTGGGGATGGAGCTGTGGAGGGTCCCTTGAGTGCCCTGCCAGGACCTGGGGTGGGGATGGGGATCACAGAGGGTCCTTCAAGCGCCCTGCCAGGACCCGGGGTGGGGAGAAGGCCATGGAGGGTCCCCTAGGCCTGCCAGAGGTCCCCCCTTGCCAGCACATGACCCCGGGAACAAGTGCAGGAGGGAGGAGAGGAGCCAGGATTCCAGCTGAAAAGAGGAGTGGAGCCAGAATTCCAGCTAGAAGAGAAGAGGGGCTGGAATTCCAGCTGGGAGAGGAGCTGGAATTGCAGCTGGAGAGAGGAGAGGAGCCAGAGCCTCGCCCAGGACACAGAGCAGCCCGTGACGTGGCACAGCGACACCGGCAGGGTGACAGAGCCCAGCCCGACCCACCGCCCCACACTCACTTTGCCGCCTTTGATCACCTTCTTCACCGCGTCCGAGATCAGGTTGGAGTGGTATTCCAGGCTGGAGGGGGAGAGCGGTGGGTCAGCCCCCCTGCAGCCCCCCCTGCAGCCCCCCTGCCCAGCCCAGCACGTACTTGAGGTGCCGCAGCATGTTGGAGGCCGACAGCAGCATGGCCGTGGGGTTGGCGATGTTCCTGCCCACGGCCTGGGCGAAGGGGTGCCGGGCGCCCTGCGGGACAGAGGCCACGGTGAGGGGCCCTGTGCCCACCCCCTGCCCCCCCCGGGACCCCCGGCCCCCCCAGACCCCCCTCACCAGCTCGAACACGGCGTACTCGGCGCTGTAGCTCTCCCCGGGCACGACGCCCGCGCCGCCCACCAGCCCCGCCGCCAGGTTGTCCACGATGTTCCCGTACAGGTTGGGCATCACCAGCACGTCGAACTGGTACGGGTTCTGCACCAGCTGGGGGGGCACGGGGGGCACGTCAGGCCCTGCACACCTGGGGGCGGCTCAAACCCCCCCAGACGGGGCAGGGGGGCAGAACTTGGGGGTGTCTGGGTGAGCTCCAGGGTCTCCAGAGCCTAACGGAGCTCCAGGAGAGCTGCAGGGGTTTGGACGAGTGATGGAGGGACGAGAGTCCAGGTGCAGCTTTCGGGGTTCCAGCTCCTGGGGGAGCAGGAGTGGGTGGTGCAGGGGGGCTCAGGTTTGGGGGGGGCTCACCTGCATGCAGCAGTTGTCGATGATCATGGTGTCGAACTTGATCTTGGGGTACAGCTCTGCCACCTCCTTACAGCACTGCAGGAACAGCCCGTCCCCCAGCTTCCTGCAGAGGGCAAACACCCCAAGGGTTGGCAGGAAACGGGAATCCTTATAGCACCAGGTGTCCAGCTGCAACTGGGGTCTGGGATAAGCTGGGGCTGATGGTGCTGCTTTGTTCCTCCCCCCCAGCCCTTCTCTCCCTTTCTGCCATCTCCCGGAAGAATGTGGTTTGTCCCAGGTAAACACACCTGGAAGGACTTAAGAGAGCACAGTTTCCTGTCTCAAGCACTGTCAAGGCCACAGAAGGAACTCCCCAGGAGATAAATCAGCACAGCAGGAACTTGAGGTAAGCACAGACAGCAGGAATTGACACCAGGAAGGTGCTAATTCCAGGCCTAGCAGAGCTCAGGTTTGGTCAGGTAATGCACTCCGTCAAATTCCCACTGTGGCAAACTGGGGGAAAGGAACTGACCGCTCACAGAGGGCACCCAAAGCTTGGAGTGTACAGAGGTGGGAGAGCACCTTTGTTATGGAGCCGCTGGGCTGGCCCTGGGTTATTGATAACAGCCCCAAACGGGTGTCCCGCTCAGCGACAGGCCCCCCAACACCGCTGACACTGCAGCACTACCGAAGGTGTTCCAGGGGTGTCTCCCCAGCCGGTGCCAGCCCCGAGGGGACGGTGGCGTCCCCAGGGCACTCACATGATGTTGGCCTTGTGCACAGCTGTCACCTTGGCCCGGCCCTTCTTGGTGGCGTAGTCGAAGGCGAACTTGGCGATGCGCTGGGACTTGGCGCGGGTGATGATCTTCAGGCACTCGATGACCCCCTTGGCACTCTGGGGGGGCAGAGGGGTCACGCAGAGCCCAGCACAGCACCCCCAGCCTGGGCTGCACAGGGCTGTTCCCCCACGGCTGCGATTCAGGGTGAGGATGATGACGGTAACGCACACACGTCCTGGGTGCTGCTCACCCCAAATTAAGGACGTTTCAGTGCTCCCCCCTGGGCAGGGCACAAGAATTTGGGGGAGGACTGGCCAAAGGGGTGTCCCAGCTCATAGAATGTCCTGCCTAGTATAGAAACTGGGAGCGGGGGCAGTTACTACTGGGCACGGGTCAGTGGGTGGGGGGAGACTGACTGGGCATCACTTGTTCCACCTGGGGTCTGTTTATCCCCCTCTCATTTATTATATTGTATTTATGTAAGCTATTATCTATACTGTATTCTTATATGTATATTATCACTGTATTTTATTAACAATAATATTTATATTTTAGGAGCAGTAGTTAGCATTAGTACTGCTGCTCTTGTTATTTTGTTTCAATCATTAAATTTTTCTTATCCCGACCCACAGTTCGCCTTTTCTTTCCCGTTCTCCTCCCTCTGGGAAGGGAGAGAGGGGAACTGAGGGCTGGAGTTAACCCAAGACAATACCCATGTCCTCTTGTCCCTTTTTCCTCCTGCAGCACGCCCATCCTCACCAGGGCTGTGTGTGTTCATATCCCTAAAAACTCCCCTAATTCCATCACTGCTGCTCCAGGCGGTTCCACACTGTGCTCACCGCGGAATCAGGGAATCGGAACGGTTTGGGTTGGAGAGAAGTAAGATCTCGTCCAGTCTCACCCAGGGACACCTTCCACTATCCCAGGTCTCGGACACTGCTGGGGATCCAAGGGCAGCCACAGCTTGGCTGGGAAATCGCTTCCAGCCCCTTCCCACCCTGCGAGGGAGGCCCTGGCACTGCCTGCCCCGCCGTGCCCGCACCTCGTGCTCCAGGGAGCTGTACTCGCCCTCCGTCTGCTCCCGGATGATCACCAGGTCCAGGTTGTTGTGCCGGGTCTGGTATCCCGGCAGGCTCTTCACGTGCACCACGTTGGCAAACAGGTCCAGCTTCCGCCTGGCACGGGGGACACGGGGCTGGGCACACGGGGACACCCCTGCGGGGGCACCGGGGCCACGCTCGGGAACTCACGGGGCTGTCCCAGGGACTGCCCCAATAACTCATTAATTAGTAGTTAATAGGGCTTTCCCAGTGATTGACCCCCAAAAAAATCATTAATTATTAATAGGGCTTTCTCAGTGATTGTCCCCCATAACTCACTAATTAGTAATTAATAGGGTTTTCTCAGTGATTGTCCCCTGTAAGTACTAGGGAGCACACCCCATATCCAGGACCCCCAAGGCATCAGGATCACAGTGCACAGGGACAGCTCCAGGCCAGAGTGTCCCTTGGGATTTTCTGCTTCCTGATAACTCATTAATTAGTGGGGGGTGTCCCAGCAATTGTCCCCTGTGAGTTCTGGGGGACACCCCCCTTCTCCAGGACCCCCAGGGCAGCGGGACCACACTGATCCAGGCCCACAGATGTCCCGCAGGAGTCTGGCTTCCCAGCCAGTCCCTCGGGATTTTCTGTTCCCCAGTAGCTCATTAACTATTAATTAACACACTTCCCCCAGCACTGGGCGGGTGACAGGGCCCTCCCTCACCTGAGCCTCATGTCATAGGACGCCAGGTCTCCCTTGTATTCCATGGGCGTGTGGATCTTCCCTGCAGGACACAGGACAGGGGGAGGGCAGCGTGAGGACGTGGGGCAGGACGAGGACGTGGGGCAGGGTGAGGATATAGGGCAGGGTGAGGACGTGGGGCAGGACGAGGACGTGGGGCAGGACGAGGACGTGGGGCAGGACGAGGACGTGGGGCAGGGTGAGGAAGTGGGGCAGGGTGAGGATATAGGGCAGGACGAGGACGTGGGGCAGGATGAGGATATGGGGCAGGGTGAGGATATGGGGCAGGGTGAGGATGTGGGGCAGGATGAGGGCAGGGTGAGGACATGGGGCAGGGTGAGGATATGGGGCAGGGTGAGGACATGGGGCAGTCTGAGGACATGGGGCAGTATGAGGATCTGGGGC
>JAWMRA010000130.1:71611721-71636661 GCA_035584735.1 Pseudotriccus pelzelni
CTGACCAGGCTCCCCAGGGCAGTGGGCACAGCCCCAAGGCTGCCAGAGCTCCAGGAGGGTTTGGATGATGCTCTGGGACACAGGGGGTGACCCTTGGGGATGTTCCTGTGCGGGGCTGAGGGTTGGACTGGATGGTCCTGGTGGGTCCCTTCCAGCTCAGCATGTTCTGGGATTCCATAAAAAAATGACCCTCCCTTTCCATTTCCTTTGGGGGAACCTGCTCACTCTGCTTGTGTAAATCATGGAATCATGGAATGGTTTGGGCTGGAAGGCACCTCAAAGCCCATCTTTGGGTGCCCCTGCCACCCCCTGCCACGGGCAGGGACACCTTCCACTGGCCCAGGTTGCTCAGAGCCACATCCAACCTGGCCTTGGACACTCCCAGGGATTCAGGGGCAGCCGCAGTTTCTGCGGGAAAAGCCGTGGAATTCCATCCGGCTTGGAGGCCCAGGGACTCTCTGAGGATGTGGCTGTACCTGGTACCCAGAGTTCACCCCGCTGCTCCTTCAGCCAAGGTGTGGAAAAGCTTCCCAACCCCCCCGGGACAATCCTGACGTGCCGCAGCATTTGAGGTTTCGCTCTTCCAGTTCGGTTTCTCTGATGATGTTCCACGCCTTGTCCTCGGCTTTAGTCAGCTGCAAACAATCAAAGAGCTGCTGCACGATCAAGGAGAAGAGTTAAAATGTTCTGGGAGAAATTCCAAATGGAAATGAAAGGTTGGAGGGGAGGAAGAATTATGGGATTGACACTGTACCTGCAGCCCACGGGCGGGTTATCTGGGCACAAACTGCAAGAAACAGTCAGAGAGATTTTATTTACTGTTTGAAATGACTTTTTTTTAACTTTTTTTTTTTTTTTCCCCTTTTATTCATGTTGCTGTCACTCTACAAAAAGCCCAGGGAATGTTTCAAAGCACGAGGTGTATGGCAGCTTTATTTATTTATCCATTTTATTTATTTTTCAATATAAAACTCTTTTCCCCATCACCAATAAAAAGGAAGAAATCTGGCTTTGTTTTGGTTTCATATTATTTTATGAATTTCTGGGATATTTCCACCTAAGTAAACCACCAACAAATAGATTTAAAAAAAAAAAAATCAGTAAAAATAAACAAAACTGCTTCTTGCTGGTTGAAATCAAGATAACAATTTTTGAAGAATCCAAAGTCTCCTCCTTTCCTCAACGTTTGTTTTTCAATTAAAACCTGGGAGAACAGAAAGAAACACCCCGTGAGGTGCTGAGGGAAAATTTTAACAAGTCTTCAAAAAATATCTCCGTTTTCTATCAGTCCTGTTAAGTTTATGCGGCCCCAAATGTGATTGTTTTGTGTCCTCACTCCTCACGTTAAGGAATTCAAGAGCTACAAACAAGGATGGAAGTCGGGAATGTTTAAAATGGATTCTGCAAAGTCTTTCAGGATGTAAAATGTGGCATCACGTGGGGATTTTTTTTTCCCATCAGAAAATCAAACCTGTTCATGTTTGAACATCCTTTTTTTTTTAAATGAAATTAAAACTCTGAACATTTCTAAAGGACTTTTGGTTGCGTTTGTTTTTTTTTTTTCCAGCCTGGAGAAGAGAAGGGTCTGGGGGGAACTAATTGTGGCTTCCCAGTACCTGAAAGAGCTACAAGAAAGATGGTGAGAGACTGTTTACAAGGGCCTGGAGGGACAGGATGAGTGGGAATGGATTCAAACTGATGGAGAGCAGGGTTAGGTGGGATATTGGGAAGGAATTCCAGGCTGGGAGGGTGGAGAGGCCCTGGCACAGGTTGGGCAGAGAAGCTGTGGCTGCCCCTGGATCCCTGGAAGTGTCCAAGGCCAGGTTGGAGCAACCCGGGACAATGGAAGGTGTCCCTGCCCATGGCAGGGGTTGAAATGAGGTGATCTTTAAGATCCTTCTATTCCAAAGCATTCCATGATTCCATACTCTACTCCCACATCTTCGTTGCCCACAGTGGCAGGTGAATCCCCCCAGCTCTCAAGGCGGTGGAATCTGCGATGGCAGAGGGTGATAAAACAAATATGTGGGCACTGCAATGGATTTTCCTCCCTTCTCTGGGCTTTATTGTGCCACACCCCATGGTTATAGCCCTTTCAGCAAAGTGCCCAATTCCTTGGGTTTGGGGACGACTCGAGACGCTCTGGAAAACTTGTGCCTAAAATGATGGAGCAGGGAGAAGAATAACTGAGGAAACAGCGTTTATTTCTGCTAAACCAACATCAGAAAGGGACTTCTGAGACCACCTGCTCTGGCACCAGAGACAGCCCCAGTTCAAGGGTGTATTAAGGGCTGAGATCTCCTCTTTCCCCACACTACAGGGGCTTGTATGACCCTACTGCAGGGCCAGACAGGTCTTGAAAGGGAATAAAAACGTTCACAAACTCTCCCTGTCCCAGGTCCCAGGGCTGGTGTCCATCCATGTAAAACACCGCAGCAGCCCATCGAGAAAACGTCACTCTCCGGTTTTATGGGGATCCTGTTGAGTCACCGGAGGGGAAAAGCAATTCCTGGAGGCATTTCTGGGACTTGTTTTGGATCCAGAGCGGGAGAGGCCTCGTGACCGTCCGCTCGACCTTTGTGCCCTTTAATTGGCGGAGATCAGGAACGGGCTGGAAATTCAGCGCATCCCGGAGGATAACACAACAGCCTGCCGAAGGGATCCATGGAATTCTGGTGTTTATTTTGTCAACTCAAATTGGAGGGCAGAGATATTCTGGTTTGGTTTTTTTTTTTTTTTTCTAATTGTTAAAACTCCTGCGGCGTTTGCCAGATGTGACCTTTAACTGAAGAAGTGGAAACTTTTCTTTTCGCGGTCCCAGGCTTGCAGTTACACAACGTTCAGCAGAGCTGGCTGCTCGGCTCCCACTCCTGTTTGGTTTGGATCCTCCTTCCCCGGGCCTGTGTTCCTTCATCAGGTGCTTCCCGGTGTCCTTCCCGCTGATGGGATAATCACTGAACACGCGCTGAAAGCCTGCCCGGAGTGGAGGTGATCTGGGGAATCAGACCACTAATGTTCTCCTCCCAGTGCTGATCCTAAAGGAAACCAATTATCCCATCGCTTTCCAACATCTTATGGAAAGAAACTCCCTCTTTATTTTGACAAGGAGACGAGCAGCCTGTTCTCAGCAGAGCAAAAGGAGGTTCAGCTGCCTCTGAGCTCCCAGGTGTGGATTTTTAATCTTCTTAAATCTCTCTTATTTCACAAAACTACCCAACTGATTTAATTGAGAGGAGAAAAAAAAAAAAAAAAGAAGGGAAATTAATCAAGCTGGGCTTTCACTTGAGGAGGAATGAAACGACTGCGGTTGGATTTAGCAATGTGGGACTCGCAATGACCCACACAAACAGCCCAAGGGTTGATGCTGGGCTGGAGGAAATCACTGCAACCCCAACAGCCCTCATTTACACCGACTCCAGAACTATCCCAGGCCTTCATTACCGCTCCCCGAGCTCACCCATTTGACCAGACAGAAAAACCACAGCCACATCTGTTTCCTGCCCTCCCTCCTTCTGCCACCACACCCTCTTTTATCTGCGCTTTGCTCCGGGCTGTGACTCACTCTGAGCACAGGGGACAGACCTCTCTGCGTCTGTAAGGCTTCAAATTAAGAAGCAAGAGGTGAGTTGTTCTCAGGGGTCCCTGGTGGACTTTTGGGTGGAGGACTGAGTGGAGAATTAAAGTCCTTTTCACGATTTTTTTTTTTTTTCTCTTCCCCGGAGTTGAAAGACGCAATTACGGGAATTAGGGTGGAAAGTTGTCCGCTAATTGCGCGCATTTTACGTCCCTAAAACATCCAAAGGAAGGACCTTTGGATGGGGCACGAGGAATAACAGAGCAGGATAAATAATCCCAGAGCTCTGCCTGCATTTCCATAGGACCTTTGCCTGGTCACAGAACAAACAAAGGGAACATCCATCAGCCCGCTGGAGATGTCAAAGCCGTCGGAAAACCCACGGCTCTCTGCCTTAGACTTTTGAACCCGACCTTTTCGGTTTGCACTTGGCCGGACGCGTTGCCTTTGGCAGCCTCCTGAGCACACACTGCTCCTGCCCCGCTCCCCACACAATTCCTGCTCGGGAACAACCAGAGGAAAGAGCAGAAGAAGGGAATCGATGAGACCACACCTCCAGCCCGATGCCACGAGCCTCGCCAGGGCAGAAGGAACGGTGCTGGGAGGGCCAAGGTTCCCCCAAGCGCCAAGAGGGAACAAAAATCAGGGCTCTAGATCCAGAGGAGCAGCATCAGTTGTGCATCAGGGGAACTTGTCAGCCAGTGGAAATTTGGAGATTCCCCCAGACCTGGATGAGCGATGTCACCCTCCGGACGGTGCTAAATCTCCAAACCGTCACATGAGGAATTATCTGCCCATTAAAAATCCTCCTCAAAACACGAGCAAGTTGTTCTAGAGAACTGGAATCACTTGTTTTACAGTCAGCTCAGGCTGGAGTTGTTTCCAGTTGTTTTTCCATGAGAAACATCCCTCCTTAATCCAGCCTAGCACCCAACCTCAACCCCAAACCAGCAGAGCTGTGGTAACACTCCCATTTCACAGCATTCCCTGCACATCCTGACCCAGGTGTGCTCCTTTCCAAACTTCCATCCACCAGAGAAGAACCTTTTCTCCTTTGTTATTACTTCTGACATCATTCTCTCCCTTCCCTGCTCCACAAACTTTGTGTTGCCTCACCACCAGCGCCTTCCACATTCTGAGGAACCACCCCCTCATTTGTGCTCATTAGGATCTTTCTTTACCATCTCCTTGAACTGTGGAGAGGAAATTCAATAACCTTCCCACAGTCTGTGAAAATGGAGGAAGAAAGGATTGATTTGAGGCCAAGGAAGAGACATTATAAGCCTAACAAGGAATTGGCTTCTACCCTGGACCATGTGAGGAGACTGAGGAGACACAAGGAGTGTTTGTTCCAGTTGCTGCTCCTCTCTTTTCCAGGCTGCAACAGGCAGGATGTCCCATAGGGTGGGATTAATGTATAGCCATCCCAACAGAGGAATGTTCTGCTCCACATGGATGGTTATACCTTCCATGACAACCCCCAAACTCCTAAACTGAAAGTCTAATCCATAATTAAAATGTTTTCTCCTTTTCCAGCTTGTGTCCATCCATCCCATCCATTTCTTTCGTGCTTCCCTCCTTGAATTCAGTGGAGCTTCGTGGTCCAGCTCTGGGGGCTTCCCACTGTCAGAGGGCAGGGTCAGGTGGGATATTGGGAAGGAATTCCTAGTTGGGAGGGTGGGGAGGGACTGGAATGGTTTTCCCAGAGAAGCTGTGGCTGCCCCTGGATCCCTGGAAGTGTCCAAGGCCAGGCTGGAGCAACCTGGGCTGGTGGAAGGTGTCCCTGCCCATGGCAGGGGTGGCACTGGGTGGGCTTTAAGGTCCCTTCCCACCCAAACCATTCCATGTTTCGGCCAAAGTTTTGTGTCTGGGAGTGGTGAAAGTCCAGAGAAGGACAGGAACTTGTTAGTCTTTAATTACAGAGTTATTTTAGTGCAGAAGAGTTGTTAATCCCAGCTCCACAATGGAAGGAATTGCTTTGTGAGGGTGTTGCTGGAGGGTTTGGAACGCTGGAGTTGTCTCCTAAATGTCAGGATTGCTGGAAAGCTCCAGGACTGGGTAATTCACGTTCCACAGCACCTAAAATTAGGTTTGAGGAATAAGGGGGAGAAGAGCTTAAGCTCTGCCTTTGTATTCCAAGAAAAGCACACATCGGGAGAATCCTTTAAATAAACCAAGTAATCCTTAAATACACACTTGACTGGCACAGTGGCCAAGGCCCAGCAGTTCTGGGAAACCCTTTGAAGAATTGGTGTCACGGTTAACTGGGGCCGTGGGGACATCCAGGGCAGTGAAGAGCCCGAAGGGGAGTTCTGGTTTTGATCAGTTGGGAGTATTTTGAGATGTTTTGGTGTGTGTTTTCAGGGCTGCAGTCTCACACGGGCTGTTTGCTTACTTGCAGAGTGAACTTGCACCCCAGAGCTGCTGTAGGCAGAGGGAAGGAGGTGGTGCTGCTTTATCAGGACCATGAGAGGGGTTAAGGGTGGCCTTGTGTTCCAGAAGATCGGTGGTGCAGTAAGAGCTGTCCTCAGGGGGGGGCTGGGAAAGGGAGAGAGGGATGGGGAGGTGGATGGAGATCAGAGATGTTCCCTGGGGGACAGCAGGGGCATCTTAAAATCACGGGACCACTTGGGTTGGAAAAGCCCTCCAAGAGCACGGAGCCCAACCATCCCCTGCACTGCCAAGGCCACCACTGCCCCACGTCCCCAAGGGCCACATCCACAGGGCTTGGAAACCCCTCGAGGATTTATGTGCAGTGCCATCTGCGTGTTGGTGAGGGGAGGAGCTGTGATGTTGCAGGATCTTTTTTTTTTCCGTCTCCCTTCAAGTTCTAGAAACCTTTGCCTTTGCAAATTGCGTTTTGCAGAGACTCCTGTCCTGTGAAGCCACGGCTGTGTAACAAAGCCCATCGTTTCTCTCTGTGTTTAGAACTGATGTGAGAGTTGAGCATCACTCCGGGGCTGGCTTTAATTATGAGAGGGAGAAGATTATAAGATTATTATTATAAGAGATTTTTTTATTATAAGATTATTATTATAAGGTGATTATTATTAACTATTAGAGGGAGAAACCTGGAAAAGAGAAGGTTTTGGCAAGACCTTATAGAAGCCTTCCTGTGCCTGAAGGGGCTCCAGGAGAGCTGGAGAGGGACTGGGGACAAGGCCTGGAGGGACAGGACACAGGGAATGGCTTCCAAATGGAAGAGGGTTGTCCAGAGAAGCTGTGGCTGCTCCTGGATCCCTGGAAGTGTCCCAGGCCAGGTTGGACAGGGCTTGGAGCAACCTGGACTAGTGGAAGGTGTCCCTGCCCATGGCAGGGGGTGGCACTGGATGGGCTTTAAGGTCCCTTTCCACACAAATCATTCCATGATGCTGTGATTCTTCTCCTCATGGAAGTTTCAGAAGTTTATTTGCTTTATTTCTCCCGGTTTGTAACAGAGAGGAGATCTAACTCAGCAAAGCAGCCTGGCCTGCACATCCAGCTCTGGAACTCAGCTTCCCAGGAAGGATGTCAAACTAATTCATGCAAAATCCCAGGAAAATCCCAGGACAATTCCAGCCCTATCCACCCTATCTGTACTCAAGGCAAAACACATACAAATGCTGAAGCAGTAAAACAACCCAACTTTGCTGAGCTTCGAAGGGAATTAATGCACAGGGTGTGTTTTTACAAAGAATTCATCACAGACAGTAAAGGCCAGAGATGGGAGTTCACAAATTCCAGGGTTTTTCAGCCTGTGATGATGTCATGCCCCAAGGGATCTCCACAGGCCAGGCTGCAAATGGGATTAACTGGACCAAGATTAGTGGAATTCCTGGGTGGAATGAGATGGGCTTTATGGTCCCTCCAACCCAATCCAACCCAGCCTGGGATTCTATCAAACTTAGGAGAAACCCCCCAAAACCACCCCCCAGTTCTGTACCAGAACGACGATCCCTTCCTGGGAGGGGCTGCAGGGGGTAAACCAGGGAAAAGAACCGCCTTAATCACCAGAAAATAACTGGACAACTGGAAAAGCACAAGCAGTTACCTGCTGGAGTGAGCCTCGGGGTTCCATTCTGGGTACCTGCCAAGGGAACAGAGCTCTCAGTGCAAAAGCCAAAGTCCCCACCTGCGGCACAAACCCCACTTTTTACCCCAAACACCGGCTGCCCCGAGCAGCTGTGGCTGCCCCAGCCCCGGGAGTGCTCCAGGTCGGACAGGGCTTGGAGCCCTGGGCTGGGGAAAGCTGTCCCTGCCCATGGCAGGGGTGGCACTGGGTGGGATTTATTGTCCCTCCCCTCCCAAGCCATTCCCAGCGGGTCCCAAGCAGATCCCTTACTGTTGCTGGGATTTATTATCCCTCTCAGCCCAAGCCATTCCCAGCGGGTCCCAAGCAGATCCCTTACTGTTGCTGGGATTTATTACCCCTCTCAGCCCAAGCCATTCCCAGCAGATCCCAAGCAGATCCCTTACTGTTGCTGGGATTTATTATCCCTCTCAGCCCAAGCCATTCCCAGTGGATCCCAAGCAGATCCCTTACTGTTGCTGGGATTTATTACCCCTCTCAGCCCAAGCCATTCCCAGTGGATCCCAAGCAGATCCCTTACTGTTGCTGGGATTCATTCTCCCTCCCCTCCCAAGCCATTCCCAGCGGATCCCAAGCAGATCCCTTACTGTTGCTGGGATTCATTATCCCTCCCCTCCCAAGCCATTCCCAGCGGATCCCAAGCAGATCCCTTACTGTTGCTGGGATTTATTATCCCTCTCAGCCCAAGCCATTCCCAGCGGATCCCACGCAGATCCCTTACTGTTGCTGGGATTTATTATCCCTCCCAGCCCAAGCCATTCCCAGCGGATCCCAAGCAGATCCCTTACTGTTGGCGGAGCTTGCGGCAGCTCTCGATGTGGGAAGGGTTGTTCTGGTGCAGGATCCAGTCCTGGGAGGAGAAAGGACATCCAGAGAGGTTGGATCAGAGTGGAAAATGTCAGCACTGCCCACAGTCTCTGGTGACGTTTGCTGTGTTTTGCCTTCCACCACATTTTACCTTAGGAACGATCCTAAGGTCAAATTTCCACTTTGGACATCAAAACCTTTAAAATATTATCACCGCAAGGTGTCACAGAACACAAAGCGGAAGGTGAGCAAAATGCATCGTGTTCCATGAAACAAATGAAGGAATTAACCCCACCAGCACCCCGGGGGCTGTCACTGCACGGATCAGGAAAGGCTGATCCAGCAACTGGGTAAATTCAAGGAAATAAAGCCATTACTGGCTTTCACAGGCTGTCAGACCCATGAGCACCCCCAGCAAACCCAGAAAACACAGAGCCCCAGACGTGGCATCTCCAAGTCAGATCTCATTCCCACCCGAGCCTGGCTTCCCACGCCTGGAGCTCCAGAACATTCACCCCCAATCACATCACGGGTAAAGGTCACTCCAACGCCTCGGGACGTTCTTCACACACACACTGATTTATTTTACATTAAAGAGCCTCATCAAGGGGTTTATCTTGAGGAAAACTGAGGGGTTTAGTAGAGACAGTGCAAACCCTCAAGCTTGAAAAAAATCTTAGTATTACTTACAAATCCTTAAGCTCAGGTTTAACTGTGAGCACAGACAGTCCCCAGTGTGGGGAGCTGGAAAGCAAAGGACTCAGTTTGCTGGGGAGAAGGGATGTTCCACGGTCTGAAACTCTAAGGTGTAATGTATCGGTGGTAATTACTAAACATTCCTAAAAAACCAACTTCCAGCTGCTCTAATGGTATAACATACAACCAAATATATAATAGTTAACATCAAATAACAGCTGTACAACGCAGCTGGCAGGCCAGGCTGGGTAAATAATTCCCAGCTGTGAAATTCCACGTCACTTTTCCCAAGCACACGCTGGTCTGGAACACAGAAGATGCTCCAACGTGTCTCTGGCAGCATCAAACCCTCTTGTTTCTCTGCCAAAGAGCTCGTGGTGGGAGGGGAAGGAGCCCTGGGAAGGGCACAGCTCCGGCTGGGAATGGCTGCTCCTGGCACTCACACCACCGGCTCAGATGTGCTCCAGGACTTCCCAAACTCCCATAAACCTGTGGAACTAAGGTGCGTTTTCAGCACAAGGTTTGTTATGGTTTCCTGCAGACACCGACAACCCACCTCAAGAGGCACTGGAAGATCCACTCACCGTGTTCCCAACGTTCTGCTCACTCCAGCTGCCCCAGACGAGGCAGGAAAACACTGTTTGGGATCCCTCTGCATCCAGCTCACGAGTCAGAAGCAGCAATTCACCATCACACACTGGTTTTCCCTAATTCCAGGCCATCTCTAAGCAATCCCCTTCAAAGGATCCCATTTTTCTAGTCAGTTTAGCCAGGACAAAAAGGCTAAATCAAACGAGCTGGTAGAAATTAAAGGGAATTTGGCTCCCAGAATTCCGCTTCCACGGTGCCAGAGAAGGGGACACAGTGCCAGTGAGGCCCAGGGAGGGCATTTGGTTTCCAAGTGCCTCCAGCTGCTGATCCAATGCAGTCCTTGGGATTACAAAGGCAGATTCTGCTCCCAACAGACAAGGACAACGTTCTTCTCTTTGCCAAGTCTTTGCTGTGCCAAAGCCCTCCTGCATTCCAGAGATACAGGAGTCTGGATTTAAAGAGGATGTTCCTCCTCTTTGGCTTATTGCTGGCCCTTCTCAGTCTTCAGGAATATTCCACTGTCCACAGACTCATCACAAAATCCCAGAAAAGTCTGGGTTGGAGAAGTCCATCTCATCCCACTCCTGCCATGGGCAGGGACACCTTCCAGTAGCCCAGGTTGCCCCAAGCCCCTTCCAACCTGGCCTTGGACACTCCCAGGGATCTCTGGGCATCCATCAGTCCCCAGAGACGGATCCCTTCCCCTCACACCCTGCTGAGAGCAAGGACTTCCACCCAGACTGCTCCAGCAGCTGCTCCACAACCCGACTCCCCCCAGGGCCAAGCCCCTCCACCTTCCCTCACCCCATCCCGCCCTCCTCCGCCTCAGGGACCACCACCTGACACAGGAGGGGAGGGAGCAAAGCGTCTCCAGTGCCAAGCTGCCCTCAGCAAAGGAATTCCGAGTGCAATTCTCCGTGGAAAACAAGGAGTCTCCGTGACTTCATGCGATTCCAGGTCCAAGCCGCCGCCGCCCTCCCTTTACATCGGTTTAGAGAGCAAAGCTCGTGGTAAATACACGGGAAACACGATCCCTTTGTGCCGGGAACTCTGCAAATCCACTCCATTCCAAATGGGACGTGTTTGAAGGCGGAGAAATCCCACTTTGTTACCCCAGCATAACACAGGCTGTAGTGGCAAGTGGGGCTGCTCTGTGAAATGTTCCTAAAACGCTGCAACACACTGAGGGGTTTGTAAATAGTGCTGAAGGCAGAGGGAGGCGAGATTCCACCTGAGCAAGGGCGGAACTGGACACTGCCCTGAAAACGTTGCAGGACACGAAGACATGAATTTTTCAGAACACCTTCCGGGTCAAGCAGCATCCATTTATGTCTCCAGTCCCACTTTAACGGCTCAAAAGCCGATCTTGTGTGAGGCTTCCCTTTCCTACGACCCCGAGGAAGCCACAGCGACCTTCCCAGACTCACCGAGGTGGGAAAAGCCCTCTGCGATCATCCCATCCAACCTCCCCGGCACTGCCAAAGCCACCACTGACCACGCCCTTCCTGACAGGCAGAAATAAGGTGGAATCTGTCCCATTTGGGACGCTGCCCCAGACCCACCTCTCAGCCTCCCTCCACTGCCCCCAAACCCAGGATGTCTGGGGCAGGTGAGGGGCCTGTTGACCTGCCATCGACCACTGCACCCAAGGGTTATCCACATCTCACCAAAAAGGTTCCAAGTACAAAAATATCTGTTTTCCACGGGCAGATCCACCCCAGCTCCGGATGCAGATGGGAGATACCACAACTTGTGACTTCTGAACTCTGTATTAGCCAAAAACCACCCTAAAAACACATCAAAGTCTGTAGAAGGGAGGTTCAGGGTGGTTTTTTTCATTACAGAAGAGCGAGAAAATACTTTTTCTGTCTGACACTCCAACCTCTGTGTTTCGGTACTGCAGACACCTCCAGGCCATCTTCAGCTTGGATTTCATCAGAGCTCCTTAATTCAGGGAGATAATTAAGGAAGAACTGCAGGGAGGGCCAGTGGGATGACTTGGGCAACAACAGAAGGGTTTTTCAATCCAGAGGACACTCCCTCAGCTCCCAGTGTTTGGCACGTTCAGGGCAGAGCCAGGCTGGAGGGACACGGAGGAGAGGTGAAGTCTCACATTCCGGTGTAAACCCCTGCTTTTAATAACCAGTGACAGGGAATATGCTGGAATTCTCTTCCAGTGGGCAATGCAGCTTCTGCTTCAGCGCTGTCGAATCCGAGAGCAGTTTGGACTTCAGTCCAAGAGGGGGCTAAAGGCAACTGTGAAAAACTGCAGTTCCTCACTGTGGAAAACCTGAACCGGGAATCCCCCACTGTGACGTGACTGGAATCCGGCCTTCAGTTACTCAGCACCTTCAAGTGTGGGATGAAGAGAAGTGTTTCTTCCCTCAACATCTTCCATCGCCCTCGTCTGCTGGTGTCACACCCTGCCCTTCGCTGCCTGGCTCCAGAGCAGAGGGGCTCCAGCCCTGGCAGCATCTCCGGGGCCTCCTCTGGACTCTCTCCAGCAGCTCCACGTCCTTGTGCTGTTGTTCCCAGGGCTGGAGGCAGCTCTGCAGGGGGGTCTGCCCTGAGGGGGCAGAGGGGCACAATCCCCCCCTGCCCTGCTGCCCACGCTGGGGGATCAGCCCAAGGCACTTCAAGGGGTCTGGGCTGGGGCATCTCCAGCCTCTCCCCCACCAACACCTCAGGGCTGCTCCCAATCAATTCCCTTCCCAGCCAGGATTTGATCTGGGATTGCCCCAACTCAGGAGCTCCTGCCCTTGGCCTTGTTGAACTTCATGGGGTTTGCAAGGTCCCACCTTGTGCAGGTCCCTCTGGATGCCCCTTCCCTCCAGCCTGTAACCTCCCCAGAGCTCCGTGCCACCTTCGGGCACGCCCGGGGTGTGCTGACACCACTGTCCGTGTCCCCAGGGAAGGTGTTAAGCCAGGCCAGAGCCAAAGGAGGCGGGACAGGAGCAGAGGCTGCAGTCGGATCAGGATGTCTGGGAACACATCCTGTGCTGCAGTGCCACCAGGACAAGAACTCCTAACCTTTAATCCACCCCCAAAACCTCCCAGCTCATTTGTCAACAGGTATTTTTAGTAACAACATTTGCTTCATTTTCCCAGGCTCCCGTCAACGACTGGACAATTCCCATTTACACAGATCCCACTTTCCCAAAGTGCTTCTTTTCTTCCCTTTACTTTTTACTTCTGTTTTTAACACCCCTTTATTAACACCCCTCCACATTTGTTCCATTTCACCCTTTTTAATTTTAATTTAGACTTCCTTTCCCATTTCCAAGCTGCCCATCTCCCTGAGGGAAAGGCCTTGGGAATTTCTGTGTATTTTTCCCTAACCCACCTTTAGTCAGCCAGTTTTTTAATTCACAGCACAAACAGGGCACAAAATCTCCGGGATTTTGCCAAATTACAAGAAGTCCCTCCCCCCACAGCCTTTCCCCATGTTGCTCAAATACTGTGTGCAACGTAAACACACGAAAAAATTAATGAATTATTCAATGATTTTTGTTACCCTCTCCCTTATTTTTCATAGATCAAATTCTGGGCTTTCCAGGAAAAGCCACAACTTTCAGAATGTTTTTTATCTCCCAGTATCCATCAGTTTTCCCTTTTATTCCCCCTTCAAGGCTGGACTGTGACTCCCTTCAGAGCTGGAAGCTTGGCCGAATGAATGGAGGCATTTTTTGTCCCTCCCCGAGCCAGGCTCCAGCCTCTGGAACGTTCACACAGGGCACGCCTGGAGGATGAAAATTTCGGGTTCTAAATGGGCTGGTTTGTTTTAAGGCAGGGTTTGGAACAGGGGGGTGAATACACGAACATCTCCCCGCCCTGTGACATGATTTCAGCCCCCCCCGATGACGTTCAGGTCTCACTCCACTGCCAAGGGTTTGTGTCGTGCCTGAAACCCGCTGCAAAGGCAGAAACCATTTGTGATACTAAACAGAACTAAAAATCAACCTTTAAACAGCTGTGAAATGCAACTGGGAACAGAAGACAGCGTTACGGCCATTGCCAGCACATCAGCACTCAAACTGGCGACCAGCATCCCAATCCATTGAACTCCCGGGAAAACAACCTGCCCCTGGGACAGGGTGGCAGGAAAGGTGCCGAGCACACGCTTAGGGAATAATCTGGGAAAGACACTCACCTTCATCTGAGTGCATTCAAGGTTACACAGAGAACACAAATGTGGGAATATTCGCGGCGACGTCGCATAGTAGTCGTTCATCATGGACGGGGTGGGCAGGCGTTTGCTCTTCTGGGTGTCGTGGAACACGGGCAGCCAGGACGCCTTCACCACCCCAAACGGGGACTTGATGGGCCCGTCGGCCTGGTAGCCTTTGTGGCCCCCTCCGGCCCTGCCGGAGCCGCTGCCGGTCTCGCGCTGCTTCTGCTCGTGCTGGCTGATGGCGGCCAGGAGCCCGGCGGAGAAGGGCGGCGACGTCAGCGGCGGCAGGACGTGCTGGGACACGGGCGGCTGCACCAGCGGCGGCATCACGGGCGGCAGCAGGGGCTGCGCCATCGGCGTGGGCAGCAGCGACGGCATCATGGGCGGCAGCACCGGCGGCATCGGCGCCTGCGACGCGGGCGGCACCACGGGCAGCGCGGCGGGCGCCGGGCACAGCCCCGACACCTTGGCCGGGGGCTCGGCCGGGAAGAACGGCGGAGCGCTGGAGGAGTCGCCCTGGAAGGCCGGCAGCTTCATCAGGTCTTCGGCCGGGAACACGGGGTTGCAGGGCACGCCGGGCGGCGGGACGGGCACCGGCACGCTCTGCTCCCGCGGCACGTCCTCCCTGCTGTCCGCGCCCGGGCCCTCGGGGTTGTACACGCAGGCCTCCAGGGGCGGCTCCGGGAGCCCCTCGGGGCCGTAGGGGCACACCTCCAGCGGGTCCTCGGTGTAGCCGTACTTGCTGGCGTGCCCGTAGTCGATGACCTTGCCCTTGACGGCCGCGCCGCCCGGCTCTGCCCCCCGCTCGTCCCCGCGGGCCGGGGCGCGCAGGCCGGGCACGGGCTGGCCCATCTTGCGGATGCGGATCTCGCGCAGGATCCGCGGCATGTTCTCCGGGGTCAGCTGGTCGTCGGGGTAGCGGCTGAGCTCCTCCAGGTCCTCGTTGGACAGCCCGAAGCTCGCTAAAATGCTGGAGGCGCTCTCGGGCGTGTAGCGGTTCTGGGTGCTCGAGTTCTGCTCCAGCATCGGCACCGGGGCCGGCGCGGGCGGCTTCGGCGCGGCCGTCCCGGCTGGGCACGGGCTGTTGTCCCAGCGGTTGGGACGAGGGTCTCCCTTCTGCTCCTGGTGCAGGTTGTTCTTCTCCTTGACCTTCCTGGGATCCGCCCTGTGCAGCGTGACCCGCACGTTGATCCTCTGGGAGCCCGTCCACTGCAGCGAGTCCTGGCCCGGGGGTCTCTGGGGCGCTGCCTGGGGGGCTCCCGGCGTTGGCTTCCTCTGCGGCCCCGCCGCCCCTCCTCCCCCGAAGGAGCCCGGAGGCTTGCTGCCCGAGGGGTTGGGTCCCCTGGGCCTGGGGGGCAAGGTTCCTCTGGGGCTAAACATCGTGTCTGTCGGCAACGCCTGGCGGAACCCAGCGTGGGCAGGGGCCGCGCCGCCGCCGGACACCGAGGACCACGACTGCAGAGCCAAGTGGGTCTTAATTTGGGCAAGCTGAAAGGGAGGAGGGCCCAACACAAGGGGGCTGGCAAGGCCAAGGTTCAGGGAATTCACAAGTGGTGCGAAACTTTCCAAGAACAACACAAAGCTGCAAGTTAAAAGACAAGGGATTAGATGGTTCGGTTTGTCACCTGCTCACAGCGGGTGAGAAAAGCAACCCAAGGCACAAAACAGGGTCTGCAGGACAAGTTAAAAAGGGTCTTTTAGAGCTCAAAATTCTGTTAAACAAAAACATTTTCTTTCACTGTGTAAAATCTTAATATAGAGAACAGGTAATTAAGCCAACGAGCTTTACCCAACGAGCTCAACATCACACAGCCAGAGAGGACACTGGGAACAGCAGCGCTTCCAACCTGGTGTTTCACTTCTCCAGGACAACAGAGTTTGGGTTTGTTACAGGTCGTTTTATAAGCAACGAGGCAAAGGGTGAAGCCCCCCTCCAAAGGCTGACGAGGGATGGACTGGAAGTGAAACCATTACACAGAGAACTCAAATCGGTTACAACTCGGTGTCAGGTCACTGTGGAGCCGAGCTGAGGTCGGAGCAGCTTCCAGGAGGACACTCCCATGACACTCTCATGGGTAACAACCGAACCCTGCAAGAGTTCACGGGGTGTGACAACACTTGGGCTCTGTGGATAGAAAATTTCCATTTCCCAGATGTTAAAAGCAAGAGCTTAAATCGAAAGGACTTGAGACAGAGAGGAGTAAAATCGTACAGAAACAAAAAAACCATCTAGACACATAAAAAAGCACCGTGGCCGTGGGAACTGGGTCTTATTTTGGGGCAAACCACTGAGAGTTCAGACCTGTAAGGCAGGAGAAGAAGGTACAAATAGAGGGAGAGTAAAATTAAACACCACAGAGTTCCAGAAATAGAATCACAGAGTGGTTTGAAAGGGACCTTCAAGACCATCAGATTCCAGCCCCTGCCATGGGCAGGGACACCTTCCACCAGACCAGGCTGTTCCAAGCCTTGTCCAACCCGGCTTCGGACACTTCCAGGGATGCGAAGACCGAGACAAGAACAGTAAAACAAGAGAACTGTGGCAAAGTTGTGGTGCAGCTCCTCGTTGGCCGAGCAGGGGACACTGGGAAGTCCTTGGTTTAGGGCGAGCACAACAACGGCCAAAAATCAGGGTGTTCTCAGCAGTGTCCTCACCCCCAGCCCGAAACACGGCACGGCAGGAGCAGCTCCTGGGATTCAGAAGTTACCTCTGTCCCAGCCCCAACCAGGACAACGCCAAACGGCACAGCCAGAGCCACCCCCAGCCCTCCTCCCTCGCCCCCGGTCGCTCTGCGGTCCCCCAGAACTGCACAACGGCTGCTCCCACTCCTGCCGTGGCACGCGGGGAGTCACGGAGTCCTCCTGGCAGGGTTCCGGCTGCTCCTGAAGCTCCAGGTCCCTGCGGCGCTGAGGTTCTTGTCTCAGCAGCACCGACCCCGTCACAGGGTTTGTTTCCCAAGCCCAGGGAGGCGACTCCACACAGCAGCTGTCCGTGGGCAGAGGTGCCTCTCCCGCGCTGTCACCCGGCAGGACTGAAGCGCTGCAGCCCGAGGACCACAAGGAATGAACCCTGCAGGGAGTGACCCACACACAGGTGCTGGAGGGGATTTTCCAGCTCAGTTCCTGGAGCTTGTTCCTATCTGTGTGTAAGTTCTGTCAGGAATTACTTCATTTGGACTAAGTACAAACTGCTCAGGCCAAGGAGAAACAGCAATCCTGTTACACATCGGGAGCCATAACAACCAGATTCCCACCAGACAGCAATCCCAAAACTCCGGCCTCTCATCCAGGGCTCCTTGCCCAATATCCCTCCTCCCTCCACAAGTTCAGTGGGGTTTCAATGGGAGCAGCACGTGAGGCCAAGTTTGCCCAAGACAGTTTCCAAACAGACGTGAGCAAACATCCCGAACCATCTCCTGCCTTGCAGTTTGGGGTTTCTCTGCAACTCTCAGCACTGAAGGGCAAAAAAATCCCTCTCAGCGCATTCCTGGGAGAAGCAGCTGGAGAGGGAACACTGTCAAAGCCGCCCATCACCAGAACAACCACGAATATTTGAGAAAAGCAGATTTTAAACACAACCAGCCCTAATTGCACAGGAACCTTCCAGAGGACAGAACCAACCAGAATTCCAATGAAGTTTTGCCAAAAAGGTACCTCCAGGTGGTGCAGGTCACTGGGTCACCCGTGTGCTGGGAGCAAGGACGATCCCACCCCAGGATCTGGAACCACTGCCACAGCTCCTCACACTTCGGCTCACACCTCCTCAGCCTGGCCAGGGAAGGTGATCCCGGATGGATGGGGCTTGGAGCAACCTGGGCTATGGAAGCTGTGCCCGGCCAGGGCAGGGGTGGGACTGGATGGGATTTAAGGTCCTTTCCCACCCAAACCAGTGAGGGATTCTCGGAGGTGCTGCAGAGCAGCAGTGTGCAAGGAAGCCACTGTCAGCTGGGGTCTGGAGTGACCTTTCCAAAGGAAACGCTGGAAACACAGCAGGAAGTGCTGCCTAAGGAAATGCCAAGACCAAGGAAACAATGGTCAGGGATGTCAGGGGGGGAGCCTCACCTTCCTCCTCAGAGCAGCTTTGTCTGGGGACTGTCTGAGCCTGGGAACTGCTGGGACAGGGACACCCCTGGCATTCCCAGAGCAGCGCCCGAGCTCCGAGCTGGGGCTGCAGCGACAGCGGAGCCCTGGAATGGTCTGGGGGGAGAGACCTCAACGCCCATCCAGTCCCACCCAGACACACCTTCCACTAGACCAGGTTGCTCTGAGCCCCGTCCAGCCTGGCCCTGGAGGAATCCTTAGGGGAAAAGCAGGGAGGTGTGGATGGAGGGAGGGACGAGAGCACTCCCAGCACTGCCGAGGTGTCCCAGTTCCTCCCAGACCCAGCCGGGCTGGAGCAGAGGGGCTGCTCACACCCAGCCCAGCAGCCCTTCACCCCCTCCTGCCCTGTCCCGGGTCCCCCAGGGCCCCAGGGATTCCAAGCTCTGCTTGTTGCAGGTCAGAAGAAGCGATCCCAAGCCCTTGGAGCCGTGTCCAGGGTCACTGGGAGCACCAAACACCCGCCAGTCCCAGCACAACACGGACATCCACCCGAACATCACCCTGGGGCACGGCCAGGCTGGCTCTGGCGCCTCAGGAGAGGGTGGAGGTGGATTTCTGGAGGCCCCTGGAAGGTTTATCTGAAGAGAAGGTCCGGTGAGCCACTGCAAGGAGAATTTTCTGATTTGTCCCTGTAAATAGCAGGGAATTTTCTGGCTGTATGCTAATTGCAGAGCAGATAAATAAAGATGGCCCTGCACCCTGGGCTGGGAGAGCTGCTGTGCCTGTCCATGAGCTGTTCCAGGACTGTTCCACGTCCACCTCCCCTCGCCACAGCCCAAGACCCGGATCTCTTCTGCAAGTTCCTTGGTGTTCCTCTGACGGCCAAAGCAGCCTCTGGAGCGACCTGGATTCTCCTCTTCCTTGTGCTCCTGGCACAGCGATGGTGTTTGGCAGGAACTGAGGGGCTCCACCTGCCCCAACCCTGGCAGAGCCCGTGGGCCCTCACGGCGGATCCTGGTCGGACCATTCCTCCTCCAGCTCCTGCCACAGCAGCCCGGACACGCCTCCATCAGGGTCAGGAAGCGGCAAGGCATTCCCAGCCGTCCTCCTGCACCTGGGAATTCCTCCTCAGCGCCTGGAGCAGTGATGCACCCTCTGGGATGGCCCCACCACCCCTGGCACTGCCCAGCAGGATGCTCCGCACTGGCACCACCCGGATCCCGGAGCGCTGGGACTGTCCCTCTGGAGCTTCCTGGGGTGCCAGCACAGCCTCCTGGAGGGACACCCACCTTCAGCAGGACATGCCTCGCTCTGGTTTATCCAGTGTCCATCCAGTGTCCATCCATGGGATCCCTCCACCCAGGGACGCTCCAGCTCCTCTGAGGGTGCTGAGCCCAGCCCAGGTCCGGCCCGGCCCGCCCTGGTTTTGGCAAAGCCAAGGCAGCCCCTCCTCCGGGTGGTCTGTCATTCCGGCAGGATCCCCTGCCTGCTCAGGCAAAAATTCCCAGGACAACGGAGGTGAAAACTGCTCCCAAATCCTCCCACACCTGGGCCACCCAGGAGCTGCCTCCGGGCACGTTCCTGCTGCCATCTCCAGATCCAGCAGGATCAGAGCTGGGATCCGAATTCCAAGAGCCAAGACCAAGCCCGAGCTCCCAGTTCATTCCACCAGGGATGTTCTGGACACAGAGGGGCGCCTGCAGCATGGCAGGATCTGTCCTGCAGCAGGACGAGAGGCAGGATGGCTGTTTGACTGCAAGGAACGGAGGTGCTGGAGCACCTGGATGGCAGGAACAGAGGCCACAGCCCAGCCCAGGCTCCACACACTCCTGGGCTCCCCAGGGAAAAGCAAACAGCAAAGCTGAGCTGGAACTGCAGAGCCCAACAAGAGGCAGCTGGGCACAGAGCCCAGAAAGGACCAGGGGTTGGAGGGCCCCCAAAAAGCACAGGAAGGCAAAGGAAGCACTTAGGGAAGAGAATTCCTGGGAGAAGATAAAGACAACCTGCCAGGGGAAGGGAGACAAAAGCCAAGCCAAGCCAGGCCCTGTTCCTCCCTCACCCCACACAACAGCCACCCTGGGAGCCGAAGTGCCCTCGTCCTGCCTGCTCTGCCGTGGTTTTCCCATGGAGCAGGACAGTGCTGGTGTGGGACATCCCCCCAGGCTGCAGGCAAAGCCTGACCTGGGCCAAGCTCAGCCCAGCACAGCCCGGACCCGCCTGGTTTAGCCACAGATCCCCACCACAGCTCCCAGGGAAAGGGAACTCCATCCCTGCTGGGACGCCACCATCAGCCCCGTGATCCGCCGAACCGCCCCCAAAACTGCTCCATCCCAGCCTTCCCGGCGGCAGCTTTGTAACAGCCACACAAAACACCCCCTGCACCAGCCTTCCAGCAGCGAATTCCTGCGACAGGACCAAAAAAAAAGGGGCGCTCGAGCACCAGGAATCCGCCAGCCTTCTTCAAACTCCCCTTTCCACGTCAGATTTTCAAGCAGCACAAACCCTGCCCCGTTCCATCAGCACGTTTATACACGAGCAGCAGCTCTGCGTGTACACAGAAGCCTCACAGACAGCGCAAACACCAACATTTCTGCCTAAAACTCCCCTAAAAAAGGCCCAAATTCCGCGCAGAATGTTTAACTCGGTGGCAAAGAAATAGGAAAACGTTTTATTTACCTTCAAATGTGAAGCACAAAAGGAAAACAAAGGTCCCTGTGTTGTTCCTCAGACCCAGAGGAGCTCCTGGTCTGGCAGCTGAGCTCAGCCCCAAAACCCAAATCCAAGGAACGCGGGGGAGAAAAGGAGGGAAGAGCAGGAATCCGGCAGGTTTTGTCCGCATTTGGGGCCCCACCCTCGGATAAACATCCTCAGTCCCATCAGAATTTGGGGAAGAGGAGGTTGGGCTCGTCCCTTCCGCCCCCCACCCTGGGGCCAGAGGGATCCTCTGGGCGCGCGGTAATTACTGTAAATCAGGGCAAAGAAATGAAACTCGGGATCCTCCTCGTCCAGTTCCCTCCTGTCAGAGCCACCCTCCCGGCAGCGGGGGGGTTTAACGTTCCAGCACACACCAAGGAGAGGAGCAAAACCCCAAATAACAACTTTTAAATCTGGGCTGGCGACCAGGAGGGACGGCTGGGGCTGGGCTGGGCTCCTGGGGGCTTGGGGTTTTCATTAAAAAAAAAACAAACAAAACCCCACAGCAGATTTTAATCAGGTGAGAAATATTCCTACGAAAAGACAAATACGAAAACCCCCCATATTACATTTGCGCCTTAAATTAATAATAACAGCCAAAACAGTGAAGGAGCATGTGTGTCTAACTTGCAAAAAAAAGAAAAAAAAAAAAAAAAAAAAGGTTAAATTCCCCAATCGAGGAGGTTCCTGCAAAGCACGTGACGAGGCAGAGCCACAACACCCGGCCTGGGGGGGAAAAGAACTCCTCTTCTGCTTGTTTTTGGTTATTTTTGGCCGTGTCACCCAATTCAGCTCAACTGTCACCGCTCCAAAGCGGAAAAGGGCGGAAAGCCCCGATTTTAACCCCAGGGCAGGAGCCCGAGGCGCCCGAAGGAACCGGCCCGGGAGGCCTGTGATGGGCCGGGCCGGGCCGGGGGTCTGAGACACGCACGGGGGTCGGGGAACAGCCGGGGCGGGGGGAGTGTGTGGATGAGGGCGAGGGGAGCCCTCAGAACACGAGGTTTTAAGGCAGAAAAGCGAGCCCGAGCCCCGCGGGGCTGCGCCGAGATCGGGGCGGGGTGGGGGGCACGGCGAGGGCTCGCCGGGCTGTCGGCCGCGAGGGATGGCGATCAGCGCCGAAGATAAAGGGTAAGAGGTGAAGATGAGGGATAAAAGGTGACGGATGAGGGATAAGAGACGAAGGACAACCCCCCTGGCCCGGGGTCCCCGCTGAGGGCCCCCCCCGCCCCGGCCGCCATTACGCGCGTCCCCCTCAAGCCCCGCCGCGCCGGGGGATGGGGGGGGGGGGAGCGGCCGCCGTCCGCCTCCTACCTCGGCCTGGGCGCAGCCGCCGCTCGCTCCGCGTCCCCCGCCGCCGGAACACCGGGAAGCAGCGGCGGGAAATGCGGGAAATGCGCCGGGAGCGGCTGGAAAGGCGCCGGGAAAAGCGCCGGGAGCGGCGCCCGCGGGGGGGGGCGGTGCGCGGAGGGACACGGCGCGCTCTGCGCACTGCGGCTGCGCGCGGCGAGGAGGGCGGGGCACGCCCCCCCCCCCACGGCCGCAGCGGGAGGGACCGCGCATGCGCGCCGCGCGCGGAGGGGGCGGGCCCGCCCCCGCCCTATATAAGTGGGCGCGGGGGCGCGCGCTCCCTCAGAGCGACGACGGCGGCGGCCGCAGAGGTGGGATCGTTGTTAGATCCGCTTGATTTCCCGTTTCCGCGCCTTTCGCGGCTCTGCTGCGGTAATTTCTAAAGCGCCTTGCCCTTTTTATCTTCTCGGTCGCTCATCCTGGTGCTCGCGGTCCCGACGCCGACATCTCAAGAGTAAAAAAAATAAGTAACAAACCCCCCCCGAGGGTTACAGGAAACGAGACGGGAGAGGGGGTTACGAAACAAGAGTCCGGCCTGATGGTTGCAAAATGTGGAATGCGTACAAGTTTTCTTGAGGAAGGATGTTCTTTGATGTCTGTAACTTTCAAGCCCAACGAACAAGAAGGGAGATTTAATCTGTGGGTCACAGAGCAGCCGACAAGCTCGAAGGGGTGTCCCGGTGTTAAAAAGGCAAATTACTTGTTAAAGTTTAGGGCTTGATGATCTTGGATCTCTGGGGAGGTTAACAAGGCTTGGGAAAAGAAGGATGCCCATGGATAGAGGATGCCAAGAACTCAGTCTAGGGGACATCTGGCAGAACTCCCAAGATCGGGAAGAAGTTATTAAAGCTCTCAGCAACTGTGCTGAAATCGCCTCCAAATGGGTAAAAAAGGCACTTCTGGCAGGGGTAGATCCTGACCACCAACCAAAACCCCACAAACCCAAAGAAGGGGCAGACCGAGTGCGGCACTAATTGCCACGGGGAGCGAGAGAGTCGTTAACCAGCAGAAGACGGGACACTTAATTAATGAGAGAACTGTGTAACTTGTGGCCAATGAACGCTGGCTCCTTTGCTCGCTGAAATGGATAAATCATAAATGTGGGCTGGATCCGTGGGATTCCAGCTCTGAAATAAGGGATCCGTGCCTGCCCCTGGTGTCATTACTGGCCTGCTGCACTCCAGGGATCGAATCCCACGGCTGGGGACAACAGTGGCACTGCCTGGGGAGCAGGGGCAGGAGGGACTGAGCTGTTTTCCAGCCCCTCAGCCTCCCTCGGCAGCTTCTGGAACGTTCCTCTCAGCTGGTTCCCACCTGGCGCTTCTCCAGCCTCACCCACACGTGGATCCCCTTCGGGGTGTCCCGGGCTTGTGGAGACACAGGGCAGCCCCAGTTTTTCCAGGAAAAACCAGGGATTGATGAGGTGCTTGGGATGGACCTGCCCATTCCTGGGAGTGGCCCAGGCCAGGCTGGACAGGGCTTGGAGCGACCTGGGATAGTGGAAGGTGTCCCTGCCTGTGGCGCTGGGTGGGATTTAAGGTGCCTTCCCACCCAAACCAGTCTGGGATTTGCTCCGGAGCAGCAGCAGGAACACCTGGTACCTCCGATGAGTTTGTGTTCCTGGGGATACACTGAGTCAGTGTTCCCAAATCCAGCTTTCCTGTGGCCTGTGGGGCTGGACCTGAGCTGGAAAGGGGACTCCAGAACCCTCTGTCCCCTTGGGTGACCCCAGGAGCTCCTGTCCCTCCAAATTCCCTCAGGCTCCGGCCCACGGAGATGCGAAAGGACCGCAACGAAAGCCTGGTGGTCTCCCAAGAGCCGCAGCCAGAGGTCCTGACCCGGCTGCTGGGAGGAAATCCCCCGGAATGCTGGACAGGTCCCTCCATCCAGCTCCCTCGGGGGGTTTGCCGTGCTCCCAGTGCACCTGAGGGATCCTAAATATTTAAAGCACAAAGGATGGACACGGGGGATCTCGCTCTGTTAGGGATGCTGAGTGATGCCAAACTGCCTTGAGCTCCTGGGATGTGCTGGGTCGAGGTAAGGTCCCAAAAGAGCTGGGCAGGTGAGCAAATCCCAAACCTGCTGCCGGAGCAGCTCCAAGGAGACACCTGAAGGCTCAGCTCTGCTCCAGCCCTGGGGCTGCCCCCAAATCCCGCTGTATCCCATAGGGATTTGGGGGAGGTGGGAGGAGACTCTTGGGGTGCAGCCAGGAAGTGAGAAGGGGGCATTTTTGGGAGCTGGGATCCACTTCCAGGGGATTCCCAAACCCCCAGGCCAAGGCAGTCAAAGCTGAGGAGCAGGATGTGAGTCTTGGAGTTGGGATGGGGCTGGATGTGGGTTCTGGAGTCGGGATGGGGCTGATGCAGCACCAGTGAAGGGCTTGGGCAGCTCCTGGAACGTCCTGGGCGAGGGATTTGGGATTACACCTGTAGGAAAGGTGTGTCCTATCCCCAAAAAGGGGTTGGAGCCGGGCCTGGGGGCAGAGGAGCAGGAGTAGGGCCCAGACAGAGGGTTGTGTCACAGCTCCGTGAGTTTGGGAGCCTGTGCCGCCAAGGTGTTCTTGTGCCATCCCGGCACCCTGGGGGAGCCGTGCCAGGAGAGGAGCCTGCGCTCCCTGGGAGCTGCTGGATCCTTGTTCCCCGGGCCATGTCCCAGGGGGATGGCACAGGACACGTCCCTTCTGCAGTCCCCACGGAGCAAATCCAGCTCTGCCCTCTCCCGTCTCCTGCTGCCCTCGGGATGCCCCAGAACTCTCAGGAGTGACATTAAAGCTCCATTCAGACACACCAGGATGGGCTCCTTGGGGGCTGAGCATGGGGATGAGCCCTGGGGCTGTTGGAATGGAAAGAGCTGGGAAGGGGCTGGAGGTGTCCAGGGAAGGGAGCTGGGAAGGGGCTGGAGCAGCAGGAGGGGCTGAGGGAGCTGGGGGGGCTCAGCCTGGAGAAAAGGA
>JAWMRA010000130.1:71656215-71667074 GCA_035584735.1 Pseudotriccus pelzelni
GCCCACCCGCGACAGAGCCCCCACGCCCCGGCCCCAGATACAGCCCCTATCGCGATATAACCTCTCCGCACCCACCCGCCCCCCGCCCCAGTCCCTCACCGAGGCGCGCACCCACCCGTGACACAACGCCCCACGCACACCCCTCCACCCAGCCCTCCCGCGATCGGACCCCATCCAATCGTTCCGGACCCCACTCCCGCCCCCCACTCCCCACGGAGGGCTTGGGGACGGTCCCGCCGAGGCACCGGGGTCCCCTCTGTCCCCACAGCCCCGTCCCCCGTAGGGGTGCGTCCCCCGTGGGTGGGGGGCGCGGGGGCAGCTGTGAGACCTCCCCCCGGGGCGCGGGGGGCGAGGGGCGGGGGGTCGCGGGCACAGCTGAGCCCCTCGCCCGGCCCTCGGCGGGGGACGGAGGTGACAGTGATGGCAGCGGTGACAGCGGCGACAGCCACGTGTGTCCCGGGGGCCGAGAGGGAGGGAGGGAGAGAGGGAGAGGGAGGGAGAGAGGGAGGGACAGATGGAGGGACAGATGGAGGCAGAGGACAGAGAGAGGGTGGGCAGAGAGAGGGAGGGAGAAAATGGAGGGAGGGATGAGATGGAGGGATAGAGGGAGGGAGAGATGGAGGGAGGGATGGGAGAATGGAGGAGTGGAGAGCACAAAGGGATGGACGGAAGGATGGAGAGGACTGAGGGATAGAGTGATGGGCAGATGGGTGGCTGGAGAAGAGGGAAGGGTGGACGGATCAAAAGGGTAGAGGTGTGGATAGAGGCAGAGGACAGAGAGGGGGACGGACATGGATGGAGGCAGGGATGGAAGGAAGGATGGAGGGGATGGGAAGGCAGAGGGATGGAGAGGATGGTGGAGATGGTGGAGACAGGGATGGCTGAGCAGATAGATGGATGGATGGAGGGAGGGGCAGGTGGAGAAGGCAGAGGGGTGGTTGGATGAAGAGGATGGATGGATGGATGGATGGATGGATGGATGGATGAAGAGGATGGATGGACGTGGGGATGGATAGGCTAGAAGGGCAGAGGGACACAGAGGATGATGGATGATGAAGGCTGGAGAGAGAGGGAGCAGATGGAGGATTAGAGGGATGGAGGAATGGAGGATGTGTGGATGGAGGGAGGGATGGCTCCATTTCCACCAGAATGGAAACGGAAGGTGTGGGGAGCGGGGCAGGCGGGAGGAGCAGCAGGAGGGACTGTGCCCAGGTGGGGCTGTTGGGACAGAGCCGGAGGAGGGGACAGAGGGCCCAGCACGGACGGGGGGCTCGTTCCCACCCGGCAGCACCGGCTGGGTCACCCCACACCGGCACGGTCACGGGGCAGGAGTGGGAACACCAGTGGAGCAGCCGGACCAGGACTGGGGTCAGCTCCCTCCAGCCCTTCTGTGAGGGTGGGGAGTGGGTGACACCCGGGGCTGGGGGGGGTCCCTCCTCCCCAGAAGGGCCCTCCTTCCCGACCCGGGGGTGCCCCGTGGCCATGAGGTGCTGTGGAGGGACACGGTGGGCTGAGGGCTGGGACCAGCCAGAAGATGCTCAGGATTATCCACGTCCTTCCAGGTGTTTTCCAGGCCGGGGGTCTTGGGGGGCTGCGGGAGGGACCCCCCCCAGGCCGAGGGCAGGTGCAGGGAGCCCGTCCCCCCCAAAGGCGGGGGAGGAGCGGCAGGGGAAGGGTTAAGGCGCCGCGTGTGCGTGTGCAGCCCCTGAGCCCACCGCCCTCGTGCCCTCATTAAGTCCTGGTGGCACCAGCCTGTCTGGGGACAGCAGGGCCGGGGGACAGGGGACGGCACCCGCCGCCTTTGTCTCAACTTGTGCCAAAGTTTGAGCGGAGCCGCCGCGGGCCGGGGAGCTGCCGGTGAGTCCGCGGGGCCGGGGCCGTGTCCCACGAGGCCCGTGGGGTGGGACGGCGCCGTCCCCGCGGGGGCTGGTGCCACCCTGGGCTCCAGGAGCGCCCCGACCGCGTCCCACCAGCCCGCTCGGGGAGCAGGACCGGAGGGCAGCGCTCCCCGGGGCCCCCCGAGCTCCCCCCGTCTGGGATCCGAGCAGGTGGCACCGGGGGGATCCCTCGGGCGGGATCGAAGCCCGGGCGCGTGGGAGGGTTGGGGTGAGACACAGGGATGTGGGGGTTGTGGGAAAACGGGCAGCGAATCTCCTGGTGACTCTGCAGACCCCCAGGAATGGGGTCTGGGAGCTGGGAATGCTCCAGGGGACATCCCGATCCCACCAGACCCCAGGTATTCCCGGGCGGCTCCGTCTCCAAAGCTGCTGTGGGTTCCGGACGGGTGTGGGGAGGGTGAGCGAGAGCAGCAGGATGGAGGGGGGACATCGGCATGTGGAGACGTGGGCTGAGCCCCCCAAACCTGGGCTGAGCCCCCCAAACCTGGGCTAAGCCCCTCAAGCCTGGGCTGAGCTCCCTTCGTTATCCCGGCTCAGCCCCGCTCGCGCTCTGGGTGCCGGAGCCGCACAGGACCCGCTGGGGAGGCAGAGGAGGGAGGAAGGCCCAGGCAGGAACGGATTTATTCCATGGACGGATTTATTCCACGCGGAAGCACTGATTTTGGAGGGGCTGAGCTGTGTTTCGGGGCCGGGATCCATCCCATCGGGCTGGGTTGGGATCCGGGCCGTGGCGCTGAGCCAGGGCTGGAGCAGCACCAGGGACATCCCAGGGACATCCTGTGTGGAAGAAGAGGATGGTGAGTGGGAGAACGGGGCTGGGGTGGTGGTGGGATGGGGTGGGCGACTGCCCCATGGCCAGGCAGCCCCTGGATTCCCAGAGAATTCCCCAGCATTCCCAGAGATTTGGGGTGACTCTGCACCCATCCCCATCCCCATACCCGCCCGGCGCGGCGGTGCCAGGGCTGTGGTGGCTCCTGGCGTGGTGGCACAGCACAGGGACATGTCCCTGCCATCGGCACTGGGACAAGGCACCGGCCAGGACAGCTGGGACACACAGGGAAGTGGGGACTGTCCGTGTGTCCTTCCCTGTGCCCGCCCGCCTTCCCCCAGCTCCGGAGCCTGCTCTGCTCCCGGAAACTCCGGCTCAGTGGTAGGTTCTGTCTGTCCCTTTGCCCGGTCCGGAGGCCATCCACCCGTCTGTCTGTCTGTTCATCCCTCTGCCCATTCCCAGAATCTGTCCATCCTTTTGTCTGTCCGTCCATCTGTTCAGCCATTCTTCCAACCATCCTTCCATCTTCCTATCCTTGCATCCATCCATCCATCCATCCATCCATCCATCCATCCATCCATCCAACTCAGCACCCGCCCCCTGTCCCTACATCCTCTCGTCCCTCCCTCTGTCCATCCATCCCTCCTGAATCCCTCTGCCCTTCTGTCCCTCCATCCTTTCACTGCTGCATCACTCCACCCATTCTTCCATCCCTTCCATCCCTTCCTCTATCCCACTTCCCTCCATCCCTTCATCACTTCATCCCTCCATCCATCCCTCCCTCCGCCATGCCTCCATCTCTCCATCCTTCCTTCCATCCATCCCTCCATGCATCCACCCATCCATCTCTCCCTCCACTGATCTCTCCATCCCTCCATCCCATCCCGTATTCCCGACCGTGCCCTCCTGGGGGTTTCCCGGGCCCATCCCCCTGGGAAGGGGATCGTGTGGGTGACATTTGTGCCTGGGATCTGCCACGTTCCACCCGGACACCGCGGAGAGGCCGTGGAGGTGAATTCTGGAGGGGCACGGGGGCACTTGGGGGGCAGGGGGTGACACGGGGCTGGGGGAACTTGGGGGGCAGCGTTGGGGTCCCAGCTCGGGCAGCTGCTCTGGGGTGGTGGCACTGGGGACACCCAGGGGGGGCTCCGAGGGTCGGGGCCCAGCACTGGGATGGGCTCAGGACTTTTCCATCAGGGAATGGCACCCGTGTCCACCCACGGAGCCCCCACCCCGCCGGCACAGGCGGGACAGGGATAGGGATGGAATGGGGACAGGAACAGGGATAGTGCCAGGGACAAGGAGGGAATGGGACAGGGATAGCGACAGGGACAAGGAGGGAATGGGACAGGGAGAGAAATGCAGATAGGGAATGGGACAGGGATGGGAATAGGGATGGGGATGAGAATGGGGACAGGGAGAGGGACATGGATAAGGATGGAAGGATGGAAACAGGGATAGGGACAGAGATGGGGATGAGGATGGGGACAAGGGACAGGGTTGGGGATAGTGATGGGGGTGGAAACAGGGATGGGGACGGGGATTGTGGTGGGGACACGGATGGGGACAGGAACAGGGACAGGGATGGGGAGGGGCTACGGGTGAGTCCAGGGTTGTGAATGTGGTGGGGACAGGGGGCAGGGACACAGATGGAGACGGGAGTAGGGCTGAAGATTGGGATAGGGACAGGGATATGGGCAGATCCAGATCCAGGCTCCCCCACTACAGGGAGATGCTGAGGGGGTGCCCATCACCTCTTGACCGGCCACCCCCCCCTCCGGCACCCAATCCCCCCCTCCCTCCGAATCAGTTTTGCCGACTCAGCATTTCCCATCTCCGCCCCCCTCCCAGCTCAGCCCCGGGAGACCCGATGCTGGGGGGCGATCGGCTCCAGGGAGGGGGGCTCGGGGCCCCTCCCTCGAGGCAGAGCATTGCTGGGGCCGGGGGGGGGGTCTGCAGGGCGCGGGAGCCGCTCGTTAACCCCGAGCGCTGCTGCGCTAATTGATCTTATTGCCGGCAACGGCGGGTGGGGGGGGCAGGAGCCCCCCGAGCCCTTCGGGGCAGCGCCCCCCCCATTCCCCCCCCCGTGCCTCAGTGTTCCCCCCCCCCGCCCAAATCCACGCGCGAGCACACACATGTGCGGAGCGCCCGTGGCCGCGCACACGCGTGGGGAGCCGTGTGCCCGCACACGCGTGGGAACGCAGCGTGTCACCTCCCTGCCTGCGCCGCGGCCCCGAACGGGGGGGTGACCCCGTGGCCCCCCCACCCCCGTGGGGTCACCCGTGGGGTCACCGCAGTGGCCGCGGCACACGCCTGACCTACTTCGGTGCCGCGCGGCCGCCGCGGGGCCGGCGCTGAAAACGAGTTAATAAACTCCCAAGGAGGGATTTTTTTTCCGGCTCGCAGGAGGGATTTGGAGCCGCGCTGGTGTCGCCGCGCTGGCGTCACCCGGCCGGTGGCTCCGCGCTGGCCGTGGCCCGCTGACCCGGGGGTGCCGTCCCCGCTCCTCCCCGCCACACGCGCGGGTGCACTGGGACGTGCTGGGAGTCTCCCAGTGCTCCCCAGAGGCCGGGAATGAGCCCAGAGCCAGCGCGGGGGGCGAGGTCTCGGGGTGCCACACTGGGGCGCGGGGGTTGTCCCCTAAAAAGCCCCTTCTCCCCCCGCGGTGGGTGCAGAGCCTGAGTGGGGTGAGCAGGAGGGTCCGAGCTCCACACCAGCCACCTGAGAATCCCCCCCTACAGCCAGGGACCCCCAGGACCTGCACGGCCGAGGATCTGGGGGGGCAGCCCACGGGCGACGCCGGCTCTACCACCCCCCACCTGTGTCCCCACGTCCCTCCGGGGGTCGGGGACCCGGTGACGGCTTCGGGTGGCGTCAGGGGCTGCTAAGCCCTCCCCGGGCGGGCGCGGGGGCCCCCGGACTAAGCGGGATCACGGGCTCAGGCGGATCCCGGCCCCGCTAATCCCCCGCTGACGCAGCCCCCGGCCCCCTCGGCCCCCCCGACCCGGCACCCAGGGGTTGCCCATGGGGGGTTGGGGTCGCCGGGGGGGGGGTCCTGGTCCGTCCCAGCCCCCGTGGCGGTGGGGAGGGACCCCGCGGTGCCCCCGTATGGGGGGTGCGGGGGGTCGGGGTGCTGTGCCGAGGGGGTGCTCCCCCCGGGACACCCTCCCTGTGGGGTGTTTGGGGCTGGGGGGGTTGTCACCACGCACAGGGTCACCCCAGCACCCCCCACCCCCGCGGGGGTCCCGGCGGGAGGGGACCCGAGGGGGTGACGATGCGCTGTCACCGTGGCTGTGTTCCCGCACCGAGGGACGGTGGCCCCGGAGCCGCTCGGGGGTGTCACCCGGGGGGTTCCCACTGGGTGGGCACCCGGGGGGTCCTGCCGAGGAGCCACCCCGGGAAGTCTCCGCTGTGTGCCCGCCAGCCGGGAACTAGAGGGCAGTCCAGGCTCGGGAGAGCCCGGCAGGGAGAGGCGGTGGCGAACGCCGGGGGCAGAAGGGACCCCAGAACCCCCACTGAGGGGAGACGGGACCTCTGAGCTCCCACCGAGTGGAGACACGACCCCTGAGACCCCCAGACCTTGTCCAAAGCGGGATGGGACCCGTGAACCCTCACCAAGGGCAGATGGAACCCCCAAACCTCGTCTGAGGGAAGACGGGACGTTTGAACTGCCACCAAGGGGAGATGGGACCCCCAAACCCCAGCCGAAGGAAGATGGGACCACTGAACCCCAGCCAAGGGGAACATGGGGACCCCCAAAACCCAGCAAGGGAAGACGGGACCTTCAAGCCCTGGCCGAGGGGAGATGGGGCCCCTGAACCCTCACCGAGGGGGGCACAGGACCCCTGAGACAGCTCCCCTAGAGCTGGGGACACGCTGGTGCCTTGTGTGGTGCGCTGGGCCGGGGGAGCAGGTTCAGGGGTGTGGGGGGCTGGGGAGGGGGGTATCACACCGGCACCTACAGCTCTCATAGCTCCCCTTGCATCGGGACCCCCAAACCCCCACCCCGGGGTGCCATGGCCCCTCCCCGAGCTGTGGCGACCTGGGGGCGAGGGGAGAGGGGGGTGTCCCCTGTCTTGGGGTGCCATTGCCTCGGTGGTCTGGCAGGAGGAGAGCAGGGTGCCCCCCCACCTGAGGGCCCCGTTGCCTCTTCTCTCCCCGACCTGCAGAGATCCGGGGGCGCTGACAAGGGGGTGCCCCCCACTCGGGGTGCCGTGACCTCTTCCCCCCCACGCAGACCCCTCTGCTCCGGGGGCGCTGGCAGCGGGAGCCCCCCACCCTCGGCCCCCGCGGAGCCGCCGGGCTCACATGGCCGGTCCCCGGCTGCGTTGCATTCACAGTTCGGGGAGCACGTCAAGGCTAAGGGGAGCTGACAGGAAAACCTTTCCCGGAACAAACGGGAATATAGTATCAGGCAGGGCTGACCGGAGCGTGAACCGCAGCCCAACACGGAGCAAATTAGCATCAACCAAAATAGCAGGAGGCTCCGGCCGGGATGTGCGAGGTACCAAATGCACCCGGGCTGTCAGGCTGCATCAGCGCACGGATGCATAAGGAATGGGGCCGGGCCCCGCCAGCCGCTGCCCCCCCGCTCTGACCCCCCTCATCCTGGCTGCCCCCCACCATTCCCGATTGATCCCCCTTCCTGACTGGTCCCCCATCCTCCCTGACCGATCCCCCCATCCCTGATTGATCCCCATCCTTCCTGACCGATCCCCCCATCTTTGATTGATCCCCATCCTCCCTGACCGATCCCCCCATCCCTGATTGATCCCCATCCTCCCTGACCGATCCCCCCATTCCTGATTGATCCCCATCCTTCCTAACTGACCCCCCCACCCTTCCTGACTGCCCCCTTTCCTCCCTGACCCCCGTCCTTCGTCATTTCCCCCCTTCCTGACCGCCCCCCACCCTTCCTGGCTGCCCCCCCAGGGCCGGCGGGCGGGGGGAAGGTGTGTGGGGTGGGGGAAGGACTGATGGGGTGGGCAGTGTGAGGGTGGGGAGGACACGAGTCACGGGGGGGTGGGAAAAGGGAAGGAAACTCCATCCAGGGGGCTGGGGGGGGCAAATCCCACCCGTGGGGGTGGTCAGGGATCGAGGCACAAAATGCCGTCCGCGGAGATGCTCAGGATTTGGGGATCAAAATCCCGTCGGCGGATGGAGGAGGGAGGCTTTGGGGGAAAATCCCATCCGTGTGGGATGTTTGGGGGGGGGCAAATCCCACCCGTGGGGATGAGCGGGTGTAGAGAGGGAGAGAACCCCCAACCCACGGGGGCTGGCAGACAGGATCCGTGGGGATCCGTGCAAGAGGGGGGGACCCCCAGCCCGGTCCCTGAGGATGCAGAGGGGCTGCGGGGAGCGAGAACACCCAAAACCCGACAGAAGGATTGGGGTGCCCTGTGCCGTGCGGGCAGGGAGTGGGGAGGCAGAGGGAGGGAGGGGGAGCTGCAGGGGTGTGAGGGAGCGGGGGGCAGCAGCAAAAAGCTCTGTCAAATACATAAAGAGCTGGAAAAGAGACGGGAAGCGCCGGTCGCGCCCGCTCCCGGGGTGCTCTCGCACATTACTCGCGCCTGGGCGCTCCGGCAGCGCGGGCAGCTCCCGGCGGGGAGCGGGAGCAACAGCACGGGCCTTTGGCTGCTGGATTGAACCGGGAAAACAGGGGGAAAAAAAAGGGAAAAGAAATCCCTAAAAATAGCCCCCCGCACAGCCCAGCCCCGGGGGCAGCGCCCGCACCCCCCGCGGCGGCGCCCAGGGGGTCCCAAAGCCCCTCACCCAGGCACGGATCCGGCACCCCCCGGGCCCGGCACCGCTGGGAAAGTGTCCCCGAGCGCCGGGACGGGGACACGGCGACTCGGGGGTGCCCGTGGGTGCTTGGCTGGGGGGCCGCAGGGCCCCGGGGGGAGGCGGCAAGGGGGGCCGTGGGGGGTGAGGACCACCCCGGTGGGGTACCTGGGGTGCTCAGGGTGCCCGCGATGCCTTGGGGTGCCCAGGGTGCTGCGGGTGGCTCCCCAAAGGGGCAGAAAAGGGGGATTCATGGGGAAAATGGGAAACCTCGGGGCGGGGGGACACGGGGAGAGGTCCCCGGGCAGGGGCACCACTGGCTCTGCCGCCTCCACTGCGGACCCGAGTCCCCCAGACCCGCGGTGTCCTCATTCCAAAGGGCTCCCCAGCAGCTTCCAGGGATTTTTCCGGCGTTCCCAGGCCCGGAGTGGGTCTGGAAATGGGCAGGGAGCAGGTCGGGACCTCGCAGGTGGCCCGGGGTGCTCAGTGCCCAGCGAGGGGAGAAGGGGAGCCCAAGGGGGTCCCCAGGGGTCGCGGCCGCACCCACTGCTGTACCCACACCCACTCCTGAACCACCCCTGGACCTGCCCCCACAGCTCCTGCCCCAGCCCTTCCCCGCGGCTCTCTCTCCCGTTTTTTGGGGGGTCGCCGGCTGGTCACGGCCCCCCCCCCCGGTCAGCGGTGCCAGACGTGCCAGGGCCCCGTGGGGGGGGGCGCGGGGTCGGCCCCTCCGCACATACACGGGACCCCCCCTCGCCCCCCGCACGGACATGGCACACGCGTGTGTCCCCCGCACCCCGTCCACGCACCCCCAACGCAGACACCCCAGTTCCCGGAGGGGGCCGCGGGCACTCGGGGGGCTGCGGGGAGGGGGCAGGGGCCGCACCCCAAAAACGGACCCTCCCCCAGCACCCCCAAATGGAATATTCCAGCACCCCGCAGGGAGCCGCCGGCACCCCCAAAATCAGCCCCCCAACGCCCCAAAACGAGCCCCCTGCAGGCCCAGTGCAGCCCAGTACAGCCCAGTACCAACGCCGGACGACCCAGCACATCCCAGTCCAGCCCAGTGCCAGCCCAGTACAAACCCAGCACAGCCCACCCGGTACAGCCCCGAGCCTCCCAGTGCCGCCCCAGCGCATCCCAGTGAAGTCCAGTGCGCCCAGTCCAGCCCCCCCAGTGCCAACCCAGTGCCAACCCAGTGCCTTCCAGTGCCGCCCCAGCACAGCCCCAGGGCAGGGAACACACTGAGGGTCCCCCCGAGCTGTGGGGTGGGGAGGGGGGTCCCTCTTTGGGGTGCCTGTGTGAGTGTGTGGGGGGGGTCTCACCCCCAGGGTGGGGATCCCTGTATGTGTTTTGGGGCTCTTGGGGAGGTGAAGGGGGTCCCTGAGTGGTTTCAGGAGGTCCCTAGAGAGGTTTGTGGGGGTACTTACTGAGTTTTGGGGGTCCCTATGCAGTTGGGGGGTCCCTGTATGGTTTGGGGGGGTCCGTGTGAGGTCTGGGGGTTCCCGTGAGGTTTTGGGCTGTCCCCATATGGTTCGGGGTCCCCATATGGTTTAAGGGGTCCCTGTGTGGTTTGGGGGTCCCTGTGTGATTTTAGGGTGTTCCCTTGTGGTTCAAGGTCCCCAAATGATTTAGGGGGGTCCCCGCGTGGTTTGGGGGTTCCTGTACGGTTTGGGGGCATCTCTGTACAGTTCGGGGGTGGGTCCCTCTACATTTTGGGATCACCCCGAGTTCCGAGGTCCCCGTGCGTTTCGGGGTCCCTGCACAATTTGGGGATGGGGGCACCTGCACGGTTTGGGCTCCCTGTACACTTTAGGGGGCCCTGCACATTCCGGGGGTCTCTGTATAATCCGGGGTCCCCCCCCTCAGATTTCGGGGTCCCTGCACATTTGATGGTCCCGGTACGTTATAGGGATCCATGCACATCTCGGCGTCTCTGGATATTTGGGCTTCCCCCCCGCACATTCCGAGGTCCCTGTAGGTTTTAGGGGTTCCTGTACACTTTGGGGGTCCCTGCACATCCTTGGGGTCCCTGCACATCCCGGGGGTCCCTCTATATTTGGGGGTCCCTCTATATTTGAGGGTCCCTCTTTATGTGGGGGTCCCTCTGTATTTGGGGTTCCCTCTATATGTGGGGATCCCTGTGTATTTGGGGTTCCCTCTATATTTGGGGGTCCCTCTATATTTGGGGGCCCCTCTGTATTTGGGGTTCCCTCTGTATTTGGGGATCTCTCTATATTTGGGGTTCCCTCTATATTTGGGGGTCCCTCTATATTTGGGGGTCCCTGTGTATTTGGGGGTCCCTCTATATTTGGGAGTCCCTCTATATTTGGTGTTCCCTCTATATTTGGGGGTCCCTCTATATTTGGGGTTCCCTCTATATTTGGGGGTCCCTCTATATTTGGGGTTCC